>RJWJ010035680.1:0-16510 GCA_004363605.1 Indri indri
CATATTTAAGCAAGACAAGATAAAGCTTCATCTGTAGGGCATTTGTTTTGCTGGGATCCTTTACCTCCAGTGCCTCTCATGAAGGTCAATTCTCAAGCTGGGTGGTCCCTTCTGATGAGGGATACTGCCTGGGAAGGGGTGTGTGTGTGTGTGTGTGTGTGTGTGTGTGTGTGTGTGTGTGCGCGCGTGTGTAGGGGACAGTTTTAGCAATGGGTAGACCCATCTCCATGCTGACATGCCCTCAAGTGAAGGTTACTGGGGGTGGGAGTGGCTCACCCCGAGGCCTGACTATAGGACTGAAAGCAAATCTACAGGAGATAGGCTGGCTTGTGGCGTAACCACAGAAACAGTAACTTAAGCAATGAAATGAAAGCTCACGCGTCGGTCCCCAAGCTGGGGTTGGTGCAGCTGCTGCACTCGAGTTGCCAGACACATCTCGGGAGAAAAGCAGCGGCCCCTTCGAGATGATGGAGGGAGCACGCCCTTCACAGGGGGTGGGGCATCCCCGTTTAGAGCGCAGAGGTGTGCTTTCGCCGTCCCCTCTGCGGGGACTGCACGCAGGCTCATCCCCGTTGCTGTTGTCTCTCTGTTCCTGAGCACAAAGACTCCCCGAAACCCAGTTCCAAAGCTGAACCCCTGGGACTAGAGGGGGTGCTCCGCCAGGTAGCTGGCCTTTGTCCCCTGCCATCCCTCGCGTCCCCACTGTCCCCCGGCAGCCCGGCACCTGCGCACCCAGCCCCAGCGGAGGCCACTCGGGGCAGCAGCGCGGGAGCAGCGGGGCCCGGGGCGGGGCCGTGGGGGCGGGGCGGGGCCGTGGGGGCGGGGCCGGCCGGAGCGGCGGCGGCGTCTCCAGGGGGAGCCAAGGTACATAGGCGGCGCCCGCCGCGCCAGAGCATCCTTTCCCCGCCGGCCCCGCAGCCTCCTGCCTGGTGCCTGACTTCTTTGTGCCTTGTCTCCGCAGGACCCGTTCGTTCTTCCTCGGGCTATAAGAAGGCAGAGGATGAGATGTCCCGGGCCACGTCTGTTGGAGACCAGCTGGAGGCACCAGCCCGCACCATTTACCTCAACCAACCGCATCTCAACAAATTCCGCGACAACCAGATCAGGTAGGGGGGGCGGCTGAGACGCCGAGCGGCGGAGGACTTGCAGCTGGGAAGCGGTGTCACGCTGGGAAGGGGCTCGTCTGACCGCTGTTCGCTTCGCGGCGCACCCAGCCAGCCCCCACCCCGCGCTTCCTCGGCGCCTTCCCCTCCCCGTCCCCTCCTCCTCCTCCTCGTCCTCCCCGCCTCCTCCCCGGGCCCGGCGGTCCACACCGCGCTTCCAATGGGGTCATGTCGCTACAGCCTTCACCTTCCTCTCCTTTGTATTTATTCTGTGCTCAGCCCCGTCTGTGAGCCCCGAGGAGGTTTTTATTCTAAAGTCACTGACAAAAACGAGGTCTCTTCTCTTTTCATCCCTGGGGTCCCTTCCAAAAATCCCCTCCACCCTTGTTTTAAGCCAGTTGACAGCTCTCCTTAGCCATGTGCAGACCATGCTGTGGGGAAGTGCTTTATAAGGGAATTCCACAATTCACAAGGACTCACATTCAGTTCTAAATGGTCCACAACAACATTTGTTAAGAGGTCTTTATTTGCTGGGAAACTTTGCCCAGAGTTAGCAGAAAGATGGACGGAAGCTAGCATTTAAATGTCTGCTTTTTGCCGGCAGCTATGTCAACCCCCCTAGCTAGACTAGCTTAATGAATCTTCATAACCTCCTGAAGCGGGTGTTATTACCTCCAGATCGGGAAACTGAAATATAAAGATGCTAAGTAACATACCTGTGGTCGTATAGCTCCATAACGGCAGAGCTGGAAGTTGAACCTGGCCCATCTGACTGCTAAGTTCGAATTCTTTCTGCTGTGCATAGCTAGTCTGTTAACAAGGGTGTTAGTACATTTTCAAATTTCATTTAACTTCCAGGCATAGACAACTTTATATCTGGGAGTGGCTTCAGAGAATGTAGTTCTGTGAGCTGCTCAGAATACCATGCTTGGGTTTAGAGAAGTTCAGTGATTGATAAGGTTACACATAGATTATTGACAAACCTGAATTCCAATCCAGTGCTCTTTTTTGACAGTTCTGGCCCAAACTTTGTTGTTATAGGTTTAAGTATTCCATTGCTGATTAACACTTATACAGGCTGTTTAGCCTGACATCTTTATTTAGAAAGGTCTGGCTGTTGGAGATTATAGGATTGATAGGATTTGGAGTAGAATAATGGTGCGTATTATAGGGAGGTGATACCTTCATTTATTAAGGGAATGTTAGATTATGCTGGCTTTATTTTGGGTTTTAAGAATGACCACTGGGCATATTTTGTACTTAAAAGTGTAGCTTAGAAGACTAGCTGAGTCCCCATTCCAGGTTTAAGGCAGAGAGCATCAGCCACAATGAATTATAACTCCACAAACTAGGGCAGCTCTAATAAAAAGACAGATTACAAGTGTTGGCAAGGATGTAGAGAAATTGGAATCCTCATACGTTGCTGATGGGGATGAAAAATGATGCAGCTGCTTTGGAAGACAGTTTGGTAGTTCTTCAAGAAGTATAAGTTACTGCATGACCCAGCAACTCCACTCCTAGGTATATATAATCAAAAAAATGAAAACTTGTAACCACTCAAAAACTTGTACACAAATGTTCATAGCAGCATTATTCATGATAGCCACAAAGTAGAAATAATCCAAATGTCCGTTAACTGATGAATGAATAAATAAAATGTGCTATATCTACACAATGGAATATAATTTGGCCATAAAAAGAATGATATACTGGTGCATGCCATGATATAGGTGAACCTTGAAACATGCTAAGTGGAAGAGGCCAGTCACAAAAGGCCTCATATGATTCCATTTATATGAATTATCCAGAAGAGGCAAATCTATAGAGATGTACGGTAGATTAGTGGTTCCCAGGGCTGGGGAGGGGACAAAGAGTTGGGGAAAATGGGAAGTGACTGCTAATGTGCTTGGGGTTGATGACTGCACAACTCTGCGAATATACTTAAAACCATTTGGAATACTGTACTGCTAACATAGTTTCATTTCTTCACACCTTCTTATATGTATTTCTATAAAGTTACTTCTAAAAAGATAAAGATTATTTTAAAAAGATACATTGTATAAGGATGGGGAATTAAGGAGTTACTTTGCTTTTTAAACTTTAGTATGTTTTCAAGTAGCATTTTTGCTTAGTTCCTGTTAATTTCTTTAATTTTGTTATCCATCTGTGCATGCTTTAAGGCTGGGAGAATAAAGTAGAGGCCTCTGTTTTTGTGCAAATTCTCTAGTTTCCATGGAAGGTGAAGATTTTTAAGAGCTTTGGAAATGGAGCCTCAGTACCTGTTCTGTAATCAAGGTTGAAAGCTGACTTTTGAGACTGATTTTATTATTTGTCAGAGGAATTCCAAGTGACTACCTGTTGTACAGTTTCATCTGTACTTTTTCATAGGGGAGGAGAAATCAGTGTGAGAATGTAGTGGATTAGCTAGGAATAAAGTAGGCAGATATCAACTGTTCTCTCTACTTGTATAGAGAGTCTTGTGTAAGTATATAGTTGAATTAGTTGAAATATATTAAATATTAAAATTCATGCAATTTATGGGTTCATGGCTTATACCGTGAGCATGTTTCCAAATGCACTGGATAGGATCTAAGAAATTAAAATGTGGTCCTTGGTGTTCTATAAAATGGCCTTTGAGTATTTGATTCACCTCGACTGTTTAAATAGGAATTACTAATAGTTATTAGTGACTTGTAGTTCATTAAGAAATTGATTACAAAGCTTCTTAGCATTATAGTTTAAGAATTTTACAAAACATTGAGCCATGTTATTTTAGCACTTTCATGTTGCTGAAGTCAAGTGTTACAGAATATTGATCTTTAAAAAATAAGACTTTTTATCTTGGTCATGAAAGTTTGCTTAAAGTTGATAAAGATATTCAAAGAAATATTTTCATAAGAGGATGAAGAATTTATTTTTTTTCATATGATTTTTCTTGCGAAAGGCTAATGGTTTTTCTTAGAGGCAGGGGCATGCAAGGTTTATCTCTGTTTGCTTCTAAATTGAGCTTTTCGAAAAGAAAGAACCACATGGGACAGATGAGGCTGTTGATGCTCTGCCGAAGCAGGGATGTGTGATTTATTTGGATGTTGTACTCCTAGGGAGCCCTGTCCTCTCACTTACTTCCCCCCACACCAAACTCTTTCTGTCTTGGAACCTTGCGACTATGAGACTATGACTGTGGCGGTTGCTCTGTGCTTGCCTTTGTGGACAACTGGCATTTTGACTTGAGGACAGGAATCAGAATTTGGTGCAGGGGGAGGGAGGTTGTTGGGCATCGGGGGAGGTTGGTGAGGGGCCACACAGAGAGCAGCAGTGAGAAGTGTATTTCTGGGCTCCACTGTGGCCTTGGCACCCCCAGGGGAATGCAGGACATGAGAACTGTAAATTCTGGGCAATTCCTTGAATTTATGGGAGGCACTGTGCCACGGATGTGGATGTCCCTCCAAACCTTGGTCTTGTTCTAGACACCGAAGGTAACACCAGTGTTTGATCTGAAGCCTGCTGCAGGTTTATTACATTTTCCATGATTGGAGCTAATGAATGTGGATTATCATAATTATGGAGAATTATGAAGTAGACTTTTTCTTATAGGCATTGATTTTCTAGGTTCTTAACTATGTGGACAATAACTTTCTTTACCCTCTAAACAAGAATGGTAATTAATGCGATTTAATGTTCACGTACATATGTAGGAGTGTGTATGTGTCTGCCTAACAAGATTTCTTTTTTCTGAAGTGTACAACCATAAATGTTCTAAATGTTTAAGGGCATAATTCAGCCACTTAAAGCGTACAATTCATTGGTTTTTAGTATATTCACCGGGTTGTGCAACCGTCACCACAATTTTAGAACATTTTCGTCATCTCCAGAAGAAACCCCGTACCCTTTAGGGCATCCCCACCCCTTCTTCCCCCGAGCCCTAAACAACCACTGATCTACTTTGCATCTCTATAGATGTCCCTGTACTGGACATTTCATATGAATGCCGTCATACCCTTTTAAGTGTTTTAAGTTAAATATCAAATGCTTTCAAAAAGCTATGTAGAGGAATTTGGTGGTGAGTCTTTAATTGTGTATCTAAATTTTCAAAAATATTTAAAGTCAAAATTTTTTTTCCCCAGAAGAGATCTTGAAATAATTTGCTAATCAAAGGAATGAGCAATATTTATGTCATCACTCTCAGGCATATGTAACCTTATGTGATTATCAGCATGCCTTTCGAAGCGGTGAATCTCAAAGCTGGAAGGCAGTTTCCTTGAATGTCTGAAACGAGGTCTTCAAAGCAAGTTAGGAGTGTTTACAGATACTCAGATCTGAATGACTCATTCATTTCAGGGGGGCGTCTCAGCTAGTGAAGTCTTCGTTAAATTGATAGCTTAAGCTTTGTCAAGTTAGTGCATTTCTTCAGGTTAGTTTGTCTTAAAGGACCATTACTTTATATAAACATTTTGTTGGCTTTGTCAAGGTAAGTTTAAAATAGAATCTTACCTTTACAGAAAAGGGACTTGGGCACTGTGTGCCAGGTTTGTACAGGATCTTTGTTTCTTAATATGCTGGGATCCTGATGTCTGAGAGGCTATTTTTGTCTTAAGAAAAAAATAATCTTCAGCAACCATTTGTTGGTGAATAGTGGAGGTAGACGGCACATATGGTCCTAGAGCCAATGTCACCGAGTACTGCGAGGATGAAAAATTCTCTAAATGTTTTAAACCTGCAGAATTTAGGCAGGCTCTGGTCTTAAATGTGTAAGCTGCTTATAATTTAACAAAGAAACCATACCAAGATCCTAGTGAGAATCCTAGCTTTCTTTTGATTCATGTAGAGATCATTGTCTTAAAAATCAAGGTTTAATACATCTCAGATTTGAGACTGCTGCCCTTGTCAAGTTTGGCAAAGGTGAAAGTATTTCTTATCAAGAGTAATTGCTGATGTTGAAAGCATTCTAGCTGCTGCTCACCTTAAAACAGCCTCCAGATTTTGCTTTTGTGTACGCTGCTTTTCATTTAGAGGCAGATAGACTGGGTTAATCTCCAAAGCAGGCACTGCGTTTTCCGAACATGAATGTCACGACACATCATGAATCTTTAATTCTATACATACCAGCAGCAATTTATGCCATGCAAGAGTCTTGTAATTAGAACTGTTATCAGGTTGACAGCCCTGGACAAGGCTTTTGAGGAATCCTGCCGAGGAAAATATTGAAATTGGGGGAGCTTTGGTACCGTGCATTTCAGGTAACCACTGGATGCGTGAGCTTTCTTGAAGTGTATTTTTAGAAACAGAAAACCATGTCAGCCTTGGACCAGTTTTGTATTTGGCATTTCTACAGAAACAGCAAATGTCTAGGAGGACAGACTTTCTGGGTGATTTCTTTATCAAGTTGACCCTTGTGTGGGTGATTTTGACCAAAGAAACATCTGTGGCATTCCCATTTTTTAAAATAGGCAAAGACATTTGGTTTGAGAATTTTGGTCAGTAATTCATTTCCTCTCTCCCCTCCTCCCAAATTCTCTTAACTCTTGTTTTCTGCTGTGAATTTGGGAGCATTTCTGATTCTTCGATAAAAAGAATTAAGCATCAGGATTCGTGAGACAGAAGTTAAAATTTAATCACAACTGGGAGAAACTAAGGAAACGTGACAACTAAATGCCATGTGGGTTCCTGTATCGGATTACAGAACAGAAAAGCTGGTAAACCTCGAATGAAGTCTGTAGCTAGATTAGCAGTAGGCCGATGTCATTCTTCTGGTTTTGATCATCGGGCTGTGGTGATGTACGATGTTAATAACATTGTGGGGAAACTGGTATATGGCAACTCTGCTATTTTTGCAACTCATCTGTAAGTATACAATTTTTTCAAATTAAAAAATCTTAAAATTAACCGGAAGTATCTGGGAGAGTAGGAACTAGCTGATAAACTCTTGTCTTTCTGTTGGATACTTTGGTAAATGTTTGGGTCTTCCATTGGAAACAGACATGACTTTGAGGGGATCATGGTCAGAGGAAAAAAAGGACCAATATCTTCCCATGTGTGTTGTGCTGAGTACATGGGAAAACACTCGCTCCCTGGGTGCCAAAGGACGTCTCTTAAACTCACTAAAAGTTTGTTTGCATATTGTCTGATCTAGTTGTATAGAAGTTGAAAAAGTAGGTAGCAAAATGGACTGCAGAAAATCCTGTTCCTGCTCAGAGTTTGGCCAGGGGAGCTTCTGAGTCATTACCTAGAAAGTAGCATCTAAGTGTTTGTTCCACTACTTGTGACTGAGCCACTCAATGGGCAGCAAAAGCTTACTCAGAAATGCTCATCAGCAACCCTTTCAAGAGGGACAATGCTTAGCAAGAACAAAGGGAGAGTTCTGACCATTGTGGGGCTGCGGGGATGTTTTACAAAGAAATTTCCGGAAATTCACGAGGTTGGGTGTGATCATTCAAATGCTGACCCATTCTTTTCTCTTAAATGATAGTCAGCTCTTCAAAACTTACAGGTTTCAACTACCTTTACTAGTTTATATTAGGTGTAGTTAAAAATGATTTGGGATACAGTTTGGGATGCTGTTGGTCATTCAGTACTTGTGACAAATACCATCACTCTAAGGGCTGCTGGGGAGCGTGGCATGTTTCGGCTCTCAGGCCTCCCCTAGAAGAAACATCCACTGGAGGGTGGAGATAGCTTTCTGCCAGGGAAGTTCCTGATCTATATCAGTGGTCTCCAGACTTTTTGGGTCACATGCCCCATCAGTAAAACTTTGTAGCATGAACCTTTAACATGTATATTTAAACATCTGTAGACATGTGCCATCATCATTAGTTGTTATCTCAAGACCCAGGGTGTATTTACCAAGATTCTCAGTTAAAAATTGTGGATGTCAGTACGTATTGTTGATTATCTTCTTGATTACTTTGAAAAATTTTGGCTGACTTAACAGATTTCATTGAATTATCCTAATATTTAACCTAGTAAAATAGTTTTGAAGAGCTTTTAAGGATGGAAGTGTCAATTCTGCTGTTTTTTAATTTGTTCATAATTGTATCATTAGTAAGTGCCATTTTCAACCTGTGGCTTTATTGCATGATTCTTAAGCTACTTGTTCTTTTTGGGAGGGTTAGTTCAGTTGAAATTAAAGTAATTCATGACTCCACAAACTGAAATGCGTAATATTATAATAAGCAGAGAGACAGACAGGCAAGGGCACCACTGCTACCCCTGTGTCAGTCAGCTCAGGCTGCCATAGCAAAATGCCATAGACTGGGTGGCTTAGGCAGAAATTTATTTTCTCACAGTTCTAGAGATTGGAAGTCCAAGATCAGGGTGTTGGCATCTGGTGAAATCTCTCCTCCTGGCTTGCCCATGGCTGCCTTCTTGCTATATCCTCCCAGGGGACGGGGAGGGAGAGAGAGAGAGAGAGAGAACCCGCAAGCATGAGCAAGAGACAGGAGACAGAGCGTGAGCACTCTCGCTAATAAGGGCACTAATCCCGTTATGAGGGCCCCACCCCCATGACTTCATCAATCCCAATTATCACCTGCAGGCCCCAGCTCCAAACACCATCACACTGGACGCTAGGGCTTCAACATATGAATTGGGCGGTGGACACAGTTCAGTCCATAGCATTAAGGAGCTTCCCCTCCAGCCACGTGACATAAGATGATATCAGGACGGCAACGTCAGTCCATTCAATAAATGTTACTGAAGCTTACTTTTTTGGAGGTCATATAAATATAAGCTGATAACTTCTTCCCAAACCCCACTTTGGAGCCAAGCCAGTAATAGGGAAAAGCTTCTACAGGGGCGAGTGACAAAGCGACACAGTGATAGCGCGTGGGTTTGATGTGCACAGCCGTGGGCTCTGCGGTTAGCAGCACACTAGCTGCGGTCATTGCCCGGGAGAGGCGCGAGGTCGTGGCACTGCAGGGGGAGGAGAGTCACTAGGAGGGTTAGAAGTGGGGCTGTAAGTGAACGGGGAATAGACAAGCACGATTCCCAGGGTTCCAGTTTCAGTGACAGGGAAGCTGTTGACACCATTTCTCGTGTTCCTGAGTTTTGTTTTGTTTTGAACTATTTCGAACAGTGAGCTGGGGCAAGGTGATAGGCCTCAGAATAGCAGAAAACCCCTTTTCTCCTCAGTATGAGATCACCCAGGGTGACCTCCATTGGCTGCAGGAGTGCAGCTGTCTGGCCTCCTTCCTCCAGCAAGGCGGGGCTGGCTTTACTGGGGAGACACCCCAACTTTTGACAGATCGTTCTCTACCTCTAGACCTGTTTGATTTCAAAATACTCCACATAGTAAACAGGAAGTGGAATAATGTCATCCCTCGTAGCGTGGTAAGAATTGGGTGAGAACGCGTTTGCAACCCAAGGTTGTGCCAGGTCAGAGCTTGCACAGTGGTTGCTCGTTGACACCTGTTATCACACGTGTTGTTCTTTTTTGCCGCTCATGTTGCCTACTGTCCAATTCTTTGGTAACCGAAGCAATCAGCTGAAAAGCTGTAAAGGGGGAAAGAAACATGGACTTGAGTATTACTCTGCCCAAGGGACATGGGTTGCCTGGTGAAGACATATGCAGGGTAAAGAATCACAAGGTAAAGTTTGGGTGTTTGGGCCTTTCGTATGTGTATTTTTTCTAGACTGCAACTGTTACAAGCAAGCAGGCTGCACTGTGAGCGTAAGACAGACCTAAGATGTGTTTGAGTGTGTGTGAAGGGATCACTATTAAATCAAGCAATTGCCTTGTTTTGCTGTAGCGAAAGAGCAAAGTTGCATATAAATTCACATTAAATTCACTGACACCTCCTCCTGCAACCAGAGACCACGATCCTTTACCATAGAATGGTTGAAACCTTATACTTGGTCCAAATGTGTAACTAGAATTTTATGGAGTTGTGAATACAAAACCTTTATCTTCCCCCCGCTCCTTTTTCTTCCTTCCTTGGGTTGAGCCGTTAGCTTTTTGGCCATTTGAGCTCTGCTTTTAATATCCCTAAGGAACTCGGCGCTGTGCATAATATTTAATCTGAATGCTTGATTGTAGATTCAGTTATGTAAAGGAATAATCTTTAAATTATCGAATCAAAAATATTATGCTTTTCTTTTTATTCCAGTGACGGGTGAAAGTTTTGAAAGCATTACTGTCTAGCATGTGAAATGTGTTACCAAGCTCTGACAGTTTAAAAATAGAGCTCGTTATTTTAAAACAGTAAGGCTACTTGCTGAGTAGTATTGTAATTACTTCCCTAGTATTCCAGCTTTGTTAAAACTGCCTCATGTTCATTTTTAATGTTACTTGTACAAATGAGAGTTCATTGATCATTCTAGTGTCGAGGTACCAGAGGAAATCAACATAATTTCATAAAATGACAATGCTATGGTGAGGCAGAAACGTGATGTCTCTTGGTGTCACTGTTTTGCCTGTCTGCTGTCATGCGGTTTCATCACCATACCTGTTTCAATAAGTTTTGTTCACTCTATAAGCTTAGACATTGTAGGAGAAGTAATTATTATTAATTTTTTTTTGAGACAGGGTCTCGCTCTGTCACCCAGGCTGGAGTGCAGTGGTGCGATCACAGCTCACTGCAGCCTCAAACTCCTGGGCTCAAGCAATCCTCCCACCTCAGCTTCTCGAGTAGCTGGGACTACAGGTGTGCACCACCACTCTCGGCTAACTTTTTTATTTTTTGTAGAGATGAGATCTCGCTATGTCGCCCAGGCTGGTCTCAAATTCCGGGCCTCCCAGAGTGCTGGGATTACAGGTGTGAGCCACTGTACCTGGTCAGTGTAATTTTAAGTACAGGACGGAGTGTGTGTACATCACAAGTATTCTCTACACAGAGGTCTTGACGTGGGTTAGCCACGTTTGTAAGCTAAACATTGTGAATATTGTGAAGTCAGAGAACTTCAAAGTGAAAAATAACAATTGGAGAGTCCTACTGATAACTTTACCACCCTCCTTCCATGGTTTTGTGTAACTGTATACACACACAGGCACATGCCACAGCTCACTTAATGCTTTTGATTCACTGGGCCCGCACACAAACACCTGTCTCTGTGGGGGACGCGCCAATTCGCCTGGCAGACCATTCTAGTGCACGGTTGGCCAGAGTTGAAAGTTTTTCCTCCACATTGAGGCTTCCTGTGACTCCCAGACATTGGTCCTAGATTGTGACCTACACATAAGACACAGCAGTTGGCCCAGAAGCAACAGCAAACATTTTTAGTCCCTTTAACAATACCACATTCTAATACCACGTTTGCATTGGTATTCATGACCTGCCTGGCATTTAATATTAATAGTTAATGTTTGTGTGGTCGGGCCTGTTTATAGAGATGCCTCTAGTGTGGTCCCAGGGAGCGTGTGTGGTCTCCTCATATGTGGGGTCTCCTGTTACATTCTCGGAAAAGATTCTTGGAAAAGAGTGAGTTTTCTTATTTCACCAAGTTACTTGACGGCATTGCTCCTATACTTAACAAAGCTCTAAATGAAGGTTGCAAAAGCTTTTAATTTCTTGCCCTGAGAATTGTACCCGATAACTCCAAAACTGTATGTCATTTTGTATAAGCTTTCAGGAAGTGCTTAGAAAGCTGGAGGTTGTCTGTCACCTACTGACAATCTTTTCCTATGTTTCTAGTTCTCTTTCTGAGGTGCACGTATTTCTAGCTTTGTGGTCCATTTGCTAGTATGTGCTTTGGGTGGTTCATGGGCACAGTGTATGTTCCAAAGAAAACTTTTATCACATGTCATACACTTGACTAGATAAGAAGCTATTTTCAGTACAGTGCCAGGGCATGCTGTAGAGTAAGATAAGTGTTTTATAGAAATCAATCTGTGATATTTAAAGATTTTGTAATAGCGGGTTACCTTATAAGGAAGTTAACTGACTTGGATTTTAAACCATAGTACTTTTTATTTATATATAAGTTTAAAGATTCTGACTTAACATTCTTCATAGCCAAATATGATTTCTCACATATCTTGAAGATAAATTGATTATATGTCATTTTTTTAAACTATTATGCTGGGGGACATTATGAATTTAATATTTTGAGATACTACCATTAGAAAAAATGAACATAGGCCAGGAGTGGTGGCTCATGCCTATAATACCCGTGCTTTGAGAGGTCAAGGCAGGAGGATCCCTTGAGGCCAGGAGTTCAAGACCAGCCTGGGCAACATAGCGAGACCCTGTCTCTGTAAAAATTAAAAAAAATTAGCTCAGCATGGTGGTGCATGCCTAAAGTCCTAGCCACTCTGGTGGCTGAGGCCAGAGGATTGCTTGAGCCCAGGAATTTGAGATTAAAATGGGCCACGGTTGTGCCACTACACTCCGGCCTGGGTGACAGTGAGACCCTGTCTCATAAAAAAAAGAAAGATAAAGAAAAAATGCACGCAATAAGAATATGTAGCATTTTAAAGAAACTTGTATGCAGTTTATTTCTGAAATACATTTAGTATTTTAAAGTTAGGGCAGCATCAATGTGGGTCGTGGTGTTTATAAGGTAACAGTCAGAGCTGCGGTTGAGTTCTGCAGAACTGACAGAGCTGTATGGTGACTTCTAAGATGTATTTCCCTAAGACTTTGAAGACAGTCTCCGACTAGAAAGCGAATTGTTTCATCTCTAAAACCTTTATGCCAAGTTTTGTGTTTCCCATAAAAGTATCAAATGGAATTTTGCAGAGTCTTTGCAGAACGATGTCAGTGCTGATACTTACTTTTGCCTGCCGGTGCTCATTCTTGACATGTTTGTATTCCACAAGTTGTAACGTACCTCTCATTTCCTGCTGCATGCGTGTAAGGTAACGTGCTTGGTGAGTCCCTAATATATGGATCAGGTATTTTATTTTTAACCTTACATTGCATAAGAAAATTCTAGGTTCGCTTGGGCTGGTGTGGGGCTCTGATTTCTGTTTGCAGCTGACACTGCAGGTGATGTTGCTGCAGGTGGTCCCGTTTGCTGCCTCCCCATCCTACAGCGCACATCACAGGACTATTGAGAGGATTAAGTGATTGATATGCATAAAGCACTTTAAACAGTGCTGGGCTGAGTGCTTCATAAATTTTGATATTGCGATTGTTTGCATTTTAGATAATGTTTGATAATAATTCTACCAATCTTGGTGTGTGTATCACTTGAGTTAATAAAAAAACAGGTTTTGAACTGGATTAGTGGAGATTAAAAGGTAATGTGCTAATCAAGTAGGATGAGTGTATTTAAGGAACAAACTAGACACATTTTCTTTTTGCAGTAACCTGATTTTGAAGATTAATTTTAGTATTTGCCTGAGGTCGTCATGGAGAACTCTAAATTATTAAGTATGTAATAGAAAAAACTTGTGGTGTAACCTTTTTTTTTTTTTTTGGAATAACCAGAGAAGGAAGGTAATTATTATAGGTACAGTACAATATAGTACAAGGAGAAAACATAACCGGTAGGTAAGCCTGGGCTCTGCCGGTGATGAGCAGAATGACCTTTTGTTCAGTCTGTGATTTCTCAGAGCCTGAGCTGCCCTGTTTGTTAGATGGAAGCACACTTCCCTTGAAGGCTTGCCGTGAAGCCAAGGAGGTTACAAACATGAAACGCCTAGAACAAAATGCACCGTGGATACTGTATATCCCATCCTGCGTGACAGATTGACTAGGCTTATTGCTCTTTTTTTCCCTTAATTGTGGTAAAATATACATAACATAAAATTTACCATCTTAACCAGGTGTAAGTAGACAGTTCAGCGGTGTTGAGAACATTCACGTTGTTGTGCGTCCAATCTCCTGAACTCTTTCCATCTTGCACAGTGAAACTCCGTCCCCATTGAACAACCCCCATCCCTGGCAGCCGCCGTTCTGCTTTCTGTCTGCGTGTTCACTACGCTGGGTGCCTTGAATCAGTCTCGTCGCTCTTTGAAACAGTAACACATACCCACCGTCACAAGGAGCGTCCGTACTCTGCGCATGGTGATTTCCTTGTCCTTTCTTCACTTTGTCTTGTGTCTTGCTGTGTACACAGTAAGCAGCCCTTTTACAAGTAGGTGTAAAAGTTTAAAAGACAGTCAAATGACTCCCCCGCCCCCCGTTTTTGCAGTGCGGTTGACCTTCCCAGTCCCATCTTTCCCTGAGGATCCGGGTACGCTGGGATACACCGGGACCAGCACGGAGAGTCAGGAAGAAGCGTGGTGGGTTTCGGTGCAGGGTTTTAAACCACATCTGCTTTTCCTCAAGTGGATTGTTTGTATTCACCTGTGCTGATTCATGACTCCTGTCTCCACCTGTAATGGGACCTTCTGCCTCTAGGCCATTTTGCTTCCATCTTCTCTGTTGCTGCGGTTATAATACCATTCTAAAACAGCTAAGGCGCTGTGATTCTGTTCTGTCTCCAGTAGGATATACAAGGCCACTCTCATTCTGTCGCCGGCTTGCCGTGCCATCTCCCCACGCTCCTTCCCGTCTTGCATCTGGCTGCAGCCTTTAACCGCGGCTCTTTCCCTGGACCGCTCTCGCCTTCCCCGCTCTCCTGGGGAGCTCGTCTTTAAGGCTCGGGTTGCAGCTCTCTGAGGAAGCACTGTCTTCCTCGTCCTGCTTCCCTCTGGGTGCCGCAGCGTTTCTCAGACTCTTATGCTGTGGATCTTAGCACGTTGCATGACATCTATTTTTACACGTCTCTGACTCTCCCGCTCTGCTGTGTCTCCCTGATGACAAAGTCTGTCTGCTGCCTCTCGCGTCCTCCCCAGCATGGGGTACGGTTCACAGCCAGTGGGAAGTGGAACACCTTTGCCAAAGGACTGTGCTCTACCGGCCAAGGTCAGAATTGAACAGAAAGTAGAAATTGGCTTAACGCATTGCTCTGAGATTTCCCTTCACACTTAATTGCTTATTGAACAAAGTAGAACCCCCACAGAGACGTGCAGTTACTTAAGCCTTGGAAATTGATGTATCGTATGCTTTTGACGTTGCGCTTTCTTATACAAACTACTCCTAGGCGGGGGCTGCCCAGTTAAACACTTTTAATGCCAATTCTCAGACTTAACAGATGGATGTCCACCCTCAAGGGCAGGCACGTTTGGGATTTAATGTGATAGCTGGCATCCTTAGCCATTTATGTCAGTGAGGTTTAAAATTGTTCATTCAACACATTTATTTATAGTGCCTGGCACACACCAGTCTCGGTGCTTGGTGTTGGGCGTACAGCGGCGAGAAGATCAAGGGCGCTGCCTTCACGGTTCTGATCTGCTCGTTACCCCTCAGCTTTTCCGTAGGTTTGCATAAGGACGATGATGTAGAGGACACGTGTGGAATCATCCGTTTCCTGGGCTAAGTTTCTGGCTGCGTTTTCCTCTCCCTGCTCTTTGCCTTATGCCCTCAGCTTCTTAAAAGAGGAGTTATGGGAAAGACAGACTGAGAGTGGCCTCTGGCATGTCCTTCCGGGACCACAGGTGGGTCGCGTCATTCCTCACAGTGTTGCCCACCTTGTAACTTTAATTCTCCTTGGGAGCTGTCCTTGGAAACAAACCACACGCAGGCCAGGTGTCAGAGCTCCACGCCAAGCCTGCGGTCCTCCAGGTGCCCGCAGAAGCGAGGCAGAGCCGGTGCCAGGTAGCATCTCCATTGCACGGTTGAGGAAACACACCGGGAAAAGTTATAGCACTCTTCCAAGTCCCTGCAGTCCCTGAGGACCAAGGCTGTGCAGGTGCGGGGCAGTGATCTGCCCGAGGTGCAGGCAATACGCGGGTGCACACGGCACCACCACTGGAAGCCCCTCAGGCCTTTATTGTCCCTGTGCACCGGCATTAGAGCGCTCCTCCCTGGGAAAGCCTCCGCTCAGACTAAATTCTGAGCAATTTCTGTGATTACTGCTTAGTTTCAAAGATTTTATCTGTATATAATATATACATATATAAAATACATGCACATATATGCTTCCAATTAGCACATTTTTATTTCTTTTAAATGAGTATTGTATTCTACATGGAGATCAGTTAGGAGCACTCCCAGTTAACCCTCCGGCCCCTGGTGTTCCTCACTGAGCTGTATGTGTGCACATTTTATTTAGAGACAGGGTCTCGCTCTGTTGCCCAGGCCAGAGTGCAGTGGTGCAATCATAGCCCACTGCAGCCTCGAACTCCTAGGCTCAAGGGATCCTCCTACCTCAGGCTCCTGAGTAGCTGGGACTACAGGTTCAGGCCACCACACTCAGCTAATTTTTTAAATTTTTTGTAGAGACGGGGTCTTACTATGTTGTGCAGGTTGGTCTGGAACTCCTGGCCTCAAGGTATCCTCCTGCCTTGGCTTCCCAAGCTGCTGGGATTATAGGCATGAGCCGCTGTACCTGGCTTTTGTGTGCATTTTGAGAGCAAGGTCCTAAGGATTGGAATAGGTTTGGAACTCACTTTGGGTGCAGGTCCGTGTCTCTGCAAGCCCTGT
>RJWJ010035681.1:0-16533 GCA_004363605.1 Indri indri
TGTACGTGTGTCTGTGTGTGTGTCTGTGTGTGTGTGTGTGTGTACAAATCCTCTCATGCTTCTCTTTCTTTGTTGCAGCCTGTCAGACCTGCCAGTAGATGGTTACCAGGTAAAATAGATACCCTGAGAACACCGGTTTGGTTCCAAGGTAGGTGCTAGAGAAAGCATATTACGCACTCCCTGTAAGGTGCTGATTCTCACAGCTAGTCCGTGCAGATATATAGAATTCATTCTTCTTCAGTTATATTAAAATTGTTTCTCAGTTATATAAAATTAGCTGGTTTTATGTATAGAAGCATGTAGTTTTTTGAATAAAGATATTCAATGTGACTTATTTAGTTAGCAAAATTGCAAAACTGTTTTAAAAAATAATTTTGTCCTGTTCTGTACTAAGTACCATTGACAAAAAAAAAAATTAATAAAGACATGATGCCCCTGATGACCTCATAGTCCAGTGGGGGAGACAGACTTGTAAACAGATATGTTAAATTAGAAGGTGGTAAGTGCTCTTCTGAAGACTGAGCAAGAAGCTGTCAGTGCAAAAGCACAGAGGACTCTGCACAGAGGACAGAGGGGGTCAAGAAGGTTTAACAGAATAGGTGACATTTGAGCTAGATCTTGAAGGATGGGCAGGAGTTTGCCAGGTGAATGAGGTGATCTCTATATAAAGTGCCTAGTATAGGGCCAGGCACTTGGTAAGACCCAATAAATGTTAACATCTAGTTCCAGTCAAGGAAGTATTCCAGGCAGAGGACACAGGTCATTTCAATTCAAGGAACACTTATTGAGTACCTTGTATATGTCAAGCACTATTCCAGGCTCTTTGGCCCTATGTGCCAGGCACATCCTGTGAAGACAGATAATTATACAAGGGTCTGGTGTGAGCCATGTTCAGATGTACTATTTATAGATTTTGTTCTCAAGATGGAGCAGGGATGTTTGTTTTAACACTGCTGACACACTCCACCTTGACCGCAAACCCCTGCTACTACAGCCCTGACAGCACTGAGATGTAAGCTGCTAATGACTGTTCTAGATTCAGTTTCATGAAGGCAGTGGTGACAGTGTAGCCTGGCTTCCCCCTGTGTTCTGGGCCACTTTGACCTGTGCCTGGGGCTCGGGCTCAGGCATCAACTCTTCCTCATAGCATGGATGAAAATGAAACTAAAAATATTTCACCCCCAAATATGCTTTTTTGACATATTTTGAGATGGCTATTTGGAGGGCCTGCAGACAGGAATAGCCCTGCAATGTTACCTTTTGTGAAGGAGAGCTGCATCTGTAGGAAACTCTGCATCAGTGTAATAGGCAGCCAGCCTGTCTCTGGATCTAGGGAAGGTTAACTCAGCCAGGCTACCATCTGTTCTTTCTGAGGGCAGCTCTAAGATGGTCTAAGATATTTTCATCTGCATAACAAGACAGCGTTTGTCCCATGCCTTTCCTCTTCTCTCCCTCCCATGACCTGTGATGCCACTTTCCCCAGAGCCCAGAGAAACTTGGTCCAAGGTCATTGTTCTTTGGGCTCATTCATTTCCCCTGAAAATTATTTACTCCTACCCCCTTTCTATCTCTCCTCTCCCCAATGAAGAGGATATTTAAGCATTAACCATCTTGTCTTTCTTTGAGTTTTTCATATTTTGTATGACTTCCATGTGTAGGCATACACGTTAATATAAATTTGTATGCCTTTTTTTCTGTTGATTTATTATCAGTTTGTTTTGTAGACTTGAATTAGCAAATCTTCAGGGGAAAATTTAAACTTTCATACAGATGGAAGAGTCCAGATGCCTGCATTTCTCTTCCAGCTGTTAAGGGAAAAAAACCCAACTCTGTAAAATAATTTAAAGAGCTTTATTCTGAGCTGACCATGTGTGACTGCCAGCCCAGAGCACATGGCCTCAAGAGGTCATGAGAAAATGTGCTCGAGGTGGCCAGGTCATAGTTTGATTCTATACATTCATGGAGACAGGAATTACATGTAAAATCATAAATCAATGTATGGAAGTTGTACATTGGTATGGCCCCAAAATGCAGGACATCTCAAAGCAGGGGCCATGAGGTTCTATTAATAGGTGGGTTCAGAGATCCTTTGATTTGTAATTGGTTAAAGAAATAAAGCTTTTGTCTAAAATCTTGAATTGTTTTAAGATAAGAAAGTTTGTTAATTGGAGAAAAGCCACCAGACATAATAAGGAAGTCTGTTAATTGGAGAAAAGCCACCAGACACATGCCAGACTCAAGTGATCTTTTATGTAAATTGACGGCCTGTGGGTGTGGTTTAACCTTTGTCTTGTATGGTTTTAGGTCCTGTTAATAATTTAGTATCTTATTGTTACAAAGAGTAACTCCAAAAAGGAGGGGGCATAACGAGGCATGTCTGACCTCCCTTCTCCCCATGGTTGACAATTCAGTTCTAAGATTTTTCTGGGGTCCCAGTGGCCAAGAGGGTGCCTGTGCAGTTGGCTGAGGAGTTCAGGATTTTATTTTAGTTCACACAGCTCCCTGATTCAGTAGGTTCCTCTTGCTCTCTCTTCAATAAGCTCCTCATCATACCTGGCCACCAAATCTTGAAGATTTATCCTATGGTACAGTAGGTGATAATATAGAATAAATAGAATCTACACTGTTATGTAAATTTATTATACTAAAGACAGAACCTATACATGTCCACATCTAAAATAGAACATTTCTAAATGTAAGGAATATTCTATGACTGTTTTCAATGGCAGTTTTACTAGGCATAGCTGGGTTACAAACAATAGAAGTAATGTACCAGATGTTTTACAAACATTATTTTATTTAATTCTCACAGCACTTCTCTCAGATAGGAATTATTCTAACTATTATGCAAATTAAGAAACTAAGACACAGAACTCTTAACTTATCTAAAGCCAAAATTGGTTGAAATGGGATTTGAAACCACGTCTATTCAACTCCAAACCTGCTTTCTTTCCACTATAGCAGTTTTCTAGAATCAATGCTACCACTGATTGTGTTTCTACCATATGTCAGACACAATGTAAGATGTTGAAATACATTCTCCATAATCGTCATAAATTTTCTTTAGCACTTTTCAAAATTTTTTTGACAAGTAAAAATTGTATATATTTATGGTGTACAACATGTTTTATGCAATGTATGTATATGTTGTGGAATGGTTAAATCGGTCTATTTAATATACATATTTCCTCGCATACTTATTTTTTGTGTGGTGAGAACACTTAAAATCTACTCTTTCATTGACCTAAGAGAAGAAGCTGAGCCACAAAATATAATTTTAAAGAGCTTACTTGAGCCAAGATGAGGACAGCTGCCCAGAACTTACTGAACCCAAGTAACCTTGGATATGAGCTCTGTTCAACCTTTGTTACAAGTAGGTTTTTAAGGGCAAAAAGGGGGGCCCAAGGAGTGGGATGATACAAAGGTATTGTCAGGAATTCTCATAGGTTTACAAAAATAACATCGATTAGCGGTTGGCTGTACATCGTAGAGCTATGGGGTATGGTGTCCAGCGTGGAACATTGTTAGGTCAATTTGTAGATACCTATGGTGACAGTCAGGCCAGAGTCCATATAGCAAATAGCTTTAAGAGATGATTCCTTAGTGCAAGGGGGCAAGTGGGACATGGCTGCTGTCTCCTTCCCATACATTTCTGGGCCTGATACTTTAGAGGAGGATTGCATTCCTCAGATAAATAATTTATTTTCTTTGTCACTTCCCTCTTTTGATCAAAATCTTCCTTCTTAGGTGGCTCCGTGGTGCAACGGACAACGCATCAGACTTTAAAATCTTTCTTCCTGGAAGCATTGATGATCAAAATCTGAGTGTCAAGGTGTCCCCCATCACTGGGAAGGCTCATTCCTGGCTAGTTCTGTCCTGTGTCCCCACATTGGGGGCTGAGGGAAAGAGAAGATGTCTTAGTGAGGAATTTTAAGAGCCTCCAAAAGCCAAATTGGGATGGCATTGCAGAGTGGCGAAACTGAGACCTCAGTCACATCACTGGTTTACATAGCGGCTGTTGCTTGTTGAATCATCTCTAGTCTTAGTTACATTTATTAGTCAGAATTTTAACTCTTAGAAACCTTAATTCCTAATGAAAACAAGATAAGGAGTAAATAATTTTTTAACTATCAGTCACATACTAACAATTTATGAATACATATTTTATAATTTTTAGAAACATAGGCTTTCTAATGGAACAATTTTTCAATGTGGAACAGGACATATTTACTGACAGATCTAGATATCTTTTGTTTCTCTGAAATAAGAAGCCAAAAGTATATATAAGCTTCAATTCATATTTAGTAATTATTGTCTTAACATTATATCTTCTGTGGAAATGATCTAGATATTCAGTGAGTAGTCATCATTTAATTTAGCTTAGCAAAACTCTAGGTATAAATACCAAAAGGATTTAAGAAACCCTTTTAAGTAAACATATGCTAAAACATAAGTATTATTGAAAGTTCATTTATAAACTTTTATCCCATTTATATCCGTTTAATTTATTCATTATTAACAATTATGTTTGGAAAATTTCATGAGACATTAGATAAATCTAGCCATCATCTCAAGTTAAACTTTCTATCAACCATTTTTATATTACTATATGTTAGGCAAGTATCATAAAAGCAAGGACCTTAAAGTTAAATATATATTTTGCTGATAACTCAGAAGTCATAGTTATTTTTAATATAACCAACATAATATTAAACTGGTATTATTTAACAAAAAATTTGCTCAAGTCACATGAACTTGAAAAATATTTGGGCTTATTTATTTAATTTATGAACACTCACTTATCTTTAAGTTAATTTGGTACCATGTAGACAATATACAAATATATATGTATAGGGATATATATACATATAACATATACATGCACATATGTATGCATCTAAAAACCAAAGATATCACAGAGTTTAATGTAAAGTAGAGTAGAGCTTTAGACCTGAGAGAGACCTGTCTACCCAAAACTCTTAGGGCTCCATGAGGAAAAACAGAGAGCCCCCCAAAAAGAGGAGTCTATGACACCTTTTCTTTGTCCCTCAGGAGGTCCCAGGGCTATTAGAAGTTCTTTTTAGATCTACTCATATGTTATCAAAGGTGTAAAGAGAAAGGAGAAACAGGCAGAGGTAAGTGGAAGAGCAGATCTTAGAGGGGCCAGTTCGAGATGATCTTGTTTTCCAAAAGGCCAATGAAGTTTTCCATTATCTTTGGCAAAAATCATTTTAACAAGAGGAAAAGCAGACAGAGGGAGTACACACAGTTTGCAGGGTTTTAAGAAAAGAAGAATTCAGTCAACCAAGGTGCTTTTATAAAGGGGGGAGGGCCTCAAAAATACATATGTGTATACATATATAGCCTAAATATCAGCTTTTAATTAAGTCAACTTTTGACTATAGAGCTCTTAAAAAAATCTTTGTATCAGGTTTCAGTCAGGTAAATAGCAAACATTCCTGTTCCTTGCCTTTTTCTTTCTGAAATTTACACCAAGAAGGAGTTTTTTAGGTGGGGCATTTGTTTATTAGAGGTCTAGTGTAATCACTACTTAAAGCTGTAAAGAAAAATAAACATCTCAGGACCACCTCCCCAACTCTTTATGTAAAAGAGAAAGTAAAGGCCTCAGGCACCTGTGAAGGACTGGCCCCACAGAGTATTCATTAAGGAAATTCCTCTCTGGCCTCCCATAAGCAAGGACATGCCAATTGTAAGTTTAGGTCTTCAGGATGCTTCTAGCTCCTAAAACTAAAGTCCGTTCAATTCCACAATAATAATGAATTACAAGTTTATCTTCACAGGTGCAAAACAGAGATCATACAGGTCAGACATTCTTCTGCCTACCCAGAGATATCTACATAACTGATGCTTCTTTCACTCCCTTTTTCTCTTCTAACATTTGCCTTATCTTATGTAAGGTATATTTTCCTGGGTCTTACAAGAATGTAACCATTTTTTTCAACTACCCACCCATTTTTTTCTTTCTGTATGCCCTATTCCCCTTAAATACTGAAACTTCCAAATTCCCCTTCAGAAAAACAGCCACAGATTTGCCTGTGGTTTTTGTTTTTCCCAGGCACGTCCTCAACTTTGGCTTAATAAACCTCCATTGATTGACATTTTTGCCTTGACTTATTTTGGGTGTCAAAACTGTATTTAAATTCTGAGTATATGGTTTCATTTAGCTTAGGAGAGAAGGCTAAACAAACAAACCAACAACAAAAAGTTCCTATCACATTCTAAATATAAACCAAAATTTTATCTTTTTCTTCTAATCAATATATTTATTTATTTATTTCAGAATATTATGGGAGTACAAACATTTTGGTTACATGAATTACTTTGGAATAGTTTGAGTCAAAGTTATAAGTGTGTCCATCACCCAGATAGTATGCATTTTACCCGTCAGATGTGAATTTACCCATCCCCTCCTCCCACCTACTTTGATTTCCATTGAATTTTACTACCTTATGTACACATGAGTATTGATCATTTAGTTCCAATTTAGTGAGTACATGTGGTGTTTGTTTTTCCATTCTTGCAATACTTCACTTAGGAGGATGGTCTCCAGTTTCATCCAGGTTGTTACAAAAGATACTAGTTCACCATTTTTTTTTAATGGCTAATACCGCATGGTATACATATACCACATTTTATTAATCCACTCATGTATTGATGGGCACTTGGGTTGTTTCCACATCTTTGCAATTATGAATTGTGCTGCTATAAACATTCAAGTGCAAGTGTCTTTTTTATAAAATGTCTTTTTTTCCTTTGGGTAAACACACACTAGTGGGATTGCTGGATGAAATGGTAGGTCTACTTTTGGTTCTTTGAGGTATCTCCATACTACTTGCATAGGGGTTGAACTAGTTTGCAGTTCTGTTACAGCAGAATTGACAGGGAACAAACCGAGAGGCACACTGAAGTACACCAAAACAGGTTTTACTATACACCAGCGGGATTTTCCTCTCCCAAATTCTGAGCCCACATTTTGCTGAGGGAGGGAGTGGGGCACAGTTACAATGAGGTTATCTTTAGCAGGGGCAGGGTCTTGAGTCACCTTGGAACCTGCAAGCAGTTTACAGAGGCAAGAGTGACAGCTGTTAGGGGAGATAGCAGGGGTGGAGACTTGTCAGTGGAATTTTCCAGTTCAGTCCCACCAACAGCGTAGAAGTGTTCCTTTCTCTCCCCATCCACGCCAGCATCTGTTGTTTTGGGAGTTTTTGATAAAAGCCATTCTCACTGGAGTTAGGTGATATCTCATTGTGGTTTTGATTTGCATTTCCCTGATGATTAGAGACATTGAGTATTTTTTCATATGTTTATTGACCATTAGTCTATCTTCTTTTGAAAAGCTTTTGTTCATGTCTTTTTCCCACTTTTTAATGGGGTTGTCTGATG
Organism: Indri indri; assembly: GCA_004363605.1. Lineage (NCBI taxonomy): Eukaryota > Metazoa > Chordata > Mammalia > Primates > Indriidae > Indri > Indri indri. The sequence continues at coordinate 7,405 of RJWJ010035681.1, forward strand.
TTTTCTTGCTGATTCGCTTGAGTTCTTTGCAGATTCTGGTTATTAGCCCTTTATTGGGTGTATAGCATGTGAATATTTTCTCCCATTCTGTAGTCTATTTGCTCTATTGATTGTTTCCTTGGCTGTGCAGAGGCTTTTTAATTTAATCAGGTCCCATTTATTTATTTTTATTGTTGTCGTGATTGCTTTTGGGGTCTTCTTCATAAATTCTTTGGCTAGGCCGATGTCTAGAACAGTTTTTCCAACTTCTTCTTCTAGAATTCTTATAGTTTCATGCTTTAGGTTTAAGACCGTTATCCATCGTGAATTACTTTTTGTGAGTGGTGAGAGATGCAGATCCTGTTTCAGTCTTCTGCATGTGGCTATTCAATTTTCCCAGCACCATTTATTAAATAGGGATTCTTTTCTCCATTGTATTATATGTTTTTGTCTGCTTTGTCACAGATCAGATGGCAATATGAGGATGCTTTTATATCTGGGTTCTCTGTTCTGATCCGTTGGTCTACGTTTCTGTTCTTGTGCTAGTACCATGCTGTTTTGATTGAAGTCTGGTAAATCGATGCCTCCTGAGTCATTCTTTTTGCTTAAGGTTGCTTTGGCTGTTCAGGGTCTTTTCTGGTTCCATATAAAGCATGGAATTACTTTTTCTAGATCTGCAAAAAATGACATTGGTATTTTAATGTGGATTGCATTGACTCTGTAAATCACTTTGTAAACTAAAATTTTAAATCAAAGGTATGTCTGAACCAATGACTCAAACCAAGACAAATAAATACCATAAGACCAAAATCAAGAGGCCTTTTGTGGCTTTAACTAGAGTCTCCAAAGAGTGAGCAAAAATTTGCAGCCCTTCCAAGATTCAGACCCCCTCCCAAGGACATCTTACAGAAAGCTTTGCAAGCTGCAAATAGGGTGCAACCCGCATCTGTCAGGCCATATTTTCTAGAGTCTGAGCTTCTCAGCTGACCATTTACACACAAAAGCCAGATGGAAAAGTAAAAGAGATATTTGGTAAAATAGGAAAAAAAAAAAAAAAAAGCTGCTCCTGAGGGTAGAAAGGATTGCAAATGTGTACTCTAAAATATCAAGAGTCATGCAAGTAATTCAAAACAAATAATTCAAATTAATTCTTATAAACGTTTCACTCTTGAGATAAAGGTTATCCTCTGAGGAAAGGAATTTTGTGGTGGGTTTAAAGAACTTTAACTCTGTGTCAAATCTGATCTCATCTGGAATGCTGCTTAGCTAATTCCTGGATGTTAACATTTCAAAAGACATGGTAAGATTTACATCTCCAAGGGACTAAGAATGTCCTAGGGAAGGCTAGAGTGCCTTTTGCAAATCCCGTGGCAAAGTCAAGCTGGCAGTTTGAGCTTCTAAAGGGTTTTCTCAGGGAGTTAAACAAATATCTAAAAATAGAACACTTTCAGCCTATGTAGTGACAAGACAAAGAAAAGAACATTTTCAGGCTTCTAAAAGGTAGGGACATGTGGGAAGGTAAATTATGGGGAGAGTAAAGTCTGCTCCTAGATCCTCTGGTGCTGCTGCCTCTGAGCTGATGAGCAATTGCAAAGGGGCCTATCTTTAGGTGGGAAGGGCAGAGAGGAAGGCAAGAAGACCTTCGTCTTTGTAAATTCCTGTCCTGCCATCAGGCAAGCAGAGGGAAGGGCAGAGCGTCCCCCTGCATTATAACCTTCTTTAGCCCAACAGTCCCCAGTGTTTTATAGAGGAATATTTTTGGTTTTCTTCGCAGGCATTTCCCTAACTTAAAGGTAGGGTAAATTGAAACTCAGGCTTCCTCAGTTGTCATCGTTAATCCATCATCATTGTCATCATCATTAATTTTTGCTCTTAGGCTTGGTGTAGGTCTACAGATTTTCTCATCAATTTGCTTTGGTAGATGGCAGATTTTTGCCAGGCCACCCTTTTATGGAAAGCGTAGTTCCTAAATACAAGGAGCATTGGTCCCAGATCTCAGGTTCAGTCTATTCCCATTGTGAAAACCCAAGGCCAAGTCTCTCATTCAATTTGTCTGTTTCTACAACCAGTTTTTCCCAATCGTGCATGCAAAAAAAATTATTTTAGGCATTTCAAAAGACCCCCATTTTGTTCATTGCTGCTTATGACCATCCTGGGTTATGTGGGCCCATTCTCCTAGATATTTACAAGAGGATTCCCCATAAGTGTTGTACATAAAACCAGCTAGCACTTCTAATAGAGGTTATTGCTTTAAAGAGAGCTCAGATTTTTAAGCTTGATTTCCCATAATTTAGGAACTTTTCCAAAGTGATGAAGGCCAGAAATGTGTCTTGGGTTGAAGTGCGCTGCTTGTGAGCATCATTCCTCAAGGTGTCACCCACGAGTTGTGAATCGCTCTCTTATGTGTCTCAGAATCTTTAATCACCTCAAGGCAGCAGAGTGCTCGAGGTTCTGGCTGATCAACCCTTATGTGCACCTTCCAATCAAGCTAAAAGTCCCTGCAGGTGTTGTTCTTGCAGGGAGGCCCTGCGAGACCACTGTAAGTCATGGGCAAACATCCTGACACCTCCATAAAGTCTCTAGTCACCAAGAGCACCCAATTGGATTTGGAGGGAGCAAGTGTCTTTTAACTTCAGGGTGAGCAGACACACCCTTATGCACCCTCTACTTTGAAACTAACAAGAATTGGTCACAAGGAAAATTCAAGTCAAAATTACAAGTGATAGAAAGCAGGTAAATTTTCAAAATCATGCTATGTGATTTTAGGCCAAAAGAAGTGAAACCACCAGTGCTAGACTGCCAATGCCATAACCCAGACCTCCTGCCGTGAGGCAGCGGCAGAGAGGGCGGTTCTCTGCAGAGTTCTTTGCCTGAAGGTGACCTGAAGGCAGGTTTTTTTTTTTTGTTTTTTGTTTTTTTTTTTCTGAAACCTGAATCTCCTGCTCATAGACAGAGATGGAAACCTCTGTTCTAGAAAGGGAGGGTTGGAAAGAATAGCTCAAGCAAAGTCTAGACCTTAACCAAACAGTAGAGAGCGCCAAATCCAGGAGGACTCACCCCTTACACTCAACTGTGCTCTAGGAGCCGGAAGAACACAAGGGGTTCTGGCTGGCCAGACACCGAGTCCGAGAAGACTGGCAAATGATCAGGGAAGATGGGTCACTCTGAATCCTGCTCACAGCACCAAAAATGTGAACCCAAAGGAAAAAGCTGAGCCACAAAATATAATTTTAAAGAGTGTACTTGGGCCAAGATGAGGACAGCTGCTCAGAAGACTCAGATGCAAGTAACCTTGGATATGAGCTGTGTTGGACCTGTTACGAGCAGGTTTTTAAAGGTAATAAAGGCTCTCCTGGAAAGAGACTAAAATAAATGGAAGGAAGGAAGGAAAGAAGAAAGGAAGGAAGGGGGAGAAGAAGAAGGAGGAGGAGGAGGAGGAGGAGGAAGGGAGGAAGAGGGATAAGGAGTGGGATGATGCAGAGTTGTTTGTCGGGAATTCTTGACTTCAAGCCTAGGTCTGAGACTTCAAAGCCTATTTTCTTTCTATTATACTACACCAGTGTTTCTCAAGCCTGAGTGTACACTAGAATAAAATGGAGAACTCTAAACAAAGCCTTATCCCTAGAAAGTTTAATTTAATTGGTCTGGGATAGAGCCCAGGTGATTTTAATATGCTTTTTGGTTTGTGACCACTGCTCTCAAAAATTAAAATGAATAGGAAGTACAGTTCTATTTATCCTGATAAGTTGGTGGAAAAATGCCACTCGTAGACAATTTTTTAAGTGATTATATTTTCCTAGAAAATACTGAAGAACATAGAGGAAGGAACACAGGAGTAAGATAAACCTAACTTTGAACCTCAGCTTTGACATTTTCTTACTGAATGGCCCTTGACAAGTTACTTAATATTCTGTAAAATATTGACTATGGAAGAAGTAAAAGGTGTTCTTGAAAAAGAGAGTTCTATTTGGGATAAATGGAGTGAATGCTGCCTCTGGTGGCCTCCTGTTGGGGGGTGGGGGTCAGTAAGCACTGAAAAGGCCATGAGAAAATTCTTCTAGTTCTCCTAGTCAACCTTACTCTAAAGCCCATCTTCTGCCTCACTCTCCCTCTATGGAATATTCCCCAAGCTACCAGCGGCCCTCCTCATTACAGCTCCTCAGGGGGGTTACTTTATTACCAGGCCACATGGAATTATTGGGAAGTGACCAGGAAAGGACTATTTCCTTTTAGCTATAGATGCCAGGGCAGGACATGTACGCTTGAGTGGGACGGAAAGGAGAAGGATATTTTAATGTCTTATATTAGACATGAAATATATTTTACCATAGGGAAAATGTCTGGATGGTAATTTGCTTTCTTGGTTATTCAATTAAAGTCTATTCACAATTTTGCCAGAAATTTACAATACTTTATATACAAATAGCAGTGTATTTCAGTAACCTTTTGGGTTAAATAGGCTTTGAAGAATTAGTATGAAAGCTTAATTATCATTTATAACACTGTTTCTAGAGAAATATGAGATCAACACTTGGGACTCCAAGAAATAGTTTCTCTCATCTCTAACACAGCTTAACAAATATAGAATGAGGCAACTCAAAGAATCCTGTTTACTCTCTGGAGTTTAGTAGAACTCTTTTAGCCACTAATTATAAGATCACAACATACTTGAGGTCACAGGCCATTTCTTTCCTTCGTGTTCCCCTTCCTCCCGAGCAACCTATCACATAGTATGAGCACATTGTGGACATTAACATATACATAGATTAGATTTAAAATCAGTCATGACCTCACTGTCAATGGAAAATAGGACACTGGTAGTCCGTACTATGCAGTGACAGAACATTCCTTAAATTAATCACCTATCATTGCCGGTAATCAGGTGCCTTTCGACAGCAAGGCTTTAGAAGATGAAGTGGCTGTTGCAGTCAAATATTACAGTAGAAATTAGGAGCCTGAGGGCTGTGGGGGTGGTTCTGATTGCACTAGAAAACTTACAGAAAGAAAGTAACAAATTTGGGGATTCATATATTTAGCTCAAGGAGATTCAGAAAGTTTCCTGACTACCTGTTTAATAAAAGAATGCCTTACTTCTTGTACATGGGGCTGACATATCCAAAAAACAAAGCTAATTTTGCTTCCGCAGCCTTCTGCATTACAATCAGCCTTTCTATGCATTCACCAGGAGAGTGGGATCCTGAGAATGGGAATATTCGGGTAGGTTCTAATGAATCAAACGACCTTGAATTATTGATAACATATCCCACTGAGCGGTAGTTGTTGTAGAAGCCATCCTCCTCCTGCTCTATCTGATGGTCTTAGTCTCTCTTTGCCTGATAACCTGTAATAATTTCACCCGAGTCAGTTGATTGATAGGAGGATGATGAATCTCTTCAAGGTTAATCCCCACTATTTCTCATTGCTTCTAGACCTAGACCTATTCCATAATTAGATTCAAATCCCAGAAGACTTCAGGGAGGAAGGGGAAAAAAGAAAAATTGGAAAATATGCATGATGATTACAGTCCTAACTTCTACACAGTTTACGAGGCTATCCTTGGTATTTATAGCTCCCTCTTCCACCCATCTTCCCGTGCTCCCTTTGTCCGGCTAATACTTTAGCTACTTGTGATTATTTATCAGTCAGAGTGATTGACTGATAAATAATCATTTATTGACTGATAAATATCATTTATTTAAATGACAGATAATCATTTAAACCTTCATTCCTGAAATATCTGAACCATTAGTGGTTCTTGCTTCACTTGGTTTGCTCTAATCTTCTAGTAACTTTTACCATGAATATGGAAGTAACGAGTTGCCCAGAGAATTCCTTAGTTTCCAGACATAGTCCTCCTTCTGCTTTGTAGTCCCAACACTTTTCCCCTCTTTATAATTGAGATTAATTGTCCTTCTAACCAATACAGTAATCCCTTTATTTGCTTATTGGTTCAGTAGCATGAAGGCCCCCGAAGTGGGTGATGTGGCAATCTCAGCTTCCACTCAAAGTAACTCTTCTGGTGTTTCCTAGAGGAAGTGTTCCTTCCCTGGAAACTGGGAACACAACATTGTAGGGTTGCAAACAAAAATTGTGTGAGTAAGTCATTAGGAATAATAATGAAGGCACCACCACTACTTCTATACTTTGGCTCTTGGCTCTAAGTATTTTGGCCATGGAAGAAATAACATTATATATTAGTTGCTGGCTCAGAGAATATACCGTAACTTGTGGGACAGCTCCCCAGACCTACAGTGGCAACGTAAATTGTCAATAGATTATTCCACTGTTTTATCAAGCCAGCTTCTTCCTGTGGGCATGAAATCATTTCTTCAATTCTGATTCTTTAAACAAAGGTCCTTAGTCAGAAGCAGTATTTCATGGAATTCCAAGACAATGAACAAAGTAGTCCCTAAGTCCATGGATTGTGGTGCTAGGCAAAAAAGGCAAAATCCATATCCAGATTGTCTTTTCTTCCATGATGATGTAAGTCCAGTGTAATCCATCTGCCATGGGGTGGCTGGCAGGTCCTAGGAATAGTGCTCTTTCAGGAGCTCAGTGTTGGTTTCTGATGTTGTTGAAGATGGGCACTCATCAGAGATAGTTGCCAGATCAGCCTTGGTGAAGGGAAGCCTGTGTTCTTAAGCCCACACATAATCAACATCCCTGTTGCCAGAGCCACTGTGTTTGTGAGCCCATTGTACAAGCACCAGGGTGGCTGGGGAAGGCAGCTAACTGACATTCGCAGGATTAGCCATATTGTTTACTTGATTTTTGAGAGTCTCTTTTACAGTGGATGACTTAGAGTAAGCATTCATTTGGGACACAGATATTCTCACTCTGCCCACTGTGAGAGGCTCATCCAAAAAAGTCTTCCTCAGACCTTCCTTTCCCCAATCTTCCAATTCTGTTTTTCAAGTCCCTGACTCCTCAGCCAGATAACCACTTGCCCATGAGTCAATGTAGATCTCTACTTCTGTCTGTCTGTCTGCCAGGCAAGATGGACAGTCAGGTTTTGATACATCATGAAGCCATCCAACCTGAGGTCTTGCCACCTTCCAGGGATGGCCTCAGAGTAGGCTCTACCGTGTTCCCATTGGTCATGAAGTCAATAAATCTCTGTAACCTTTCTAGTCAGAATGAGACAAACTTCTTATCTTGTTCTCTTTACTTAAAGCCCTCCTCTCCCTTTCTTCTCCAGGACTCCCAGCATAATCTTTTCTGTAAAAGATAAGAATGTTTTAACCGCAGGTAGCTTGTTTTCCCCATGCAAAAAATTCCAGAAACAAACAAACAAAAAGAGAATCTGGCTACCTGCTTGAATAGTTGGAGAGGAAAAAAATTGCAGAGATCTTCACCAAAACACTGTGAAGTAAGTATAGCTGGTATTTTTATACTTGTTTTAAAGACAGAGCTGAAATGTGGAAGGAGTAAAGTGGCTTTGCAAAAGCTTCCATAAGTACTTAGGAATATAAGCAGGAACCAGGATTTTGCCTTCTAATACAGTGACAGGAGAATAAATGTCCAAATCCCATGGTCATGGTATATGTGGGGAACTCTGATTTATGCAGTGGAGAAGGAGAAATATTGATTGGTGAGAGGAAGATGAAGAATCAGGAAGCATTTAGGAATGGGTGATCCCAGAGCACTGAGTAGAGGATAAAAATCAGAGTCAGGCTTTCCAGAAACTCCCAGCATAAGAACCATTACTGTTGTTTCCTCTATGTTCTTTTTCTTAGTACATTATCAATAGGTTTTACAGGCAAATTATGAGAATGGGCATTAAAACAGATTCAAGTCCAAAGAACTATTTCGAAAAGATTAACATAGCAGAGATGTGGAACACAGGTAACCTAGTGAAGAACAAAACAACTTAATGTTCCAAAAATAAATTTGAGTCTGATGCAAAGTTGTATAAACTCATAACAGCCAAAGAAAAAATAAGTATCATGTTTATATCAATTAGAAATTCTCTTTTAAGCAAAATTGAGTCCTAGTTAACCAGATCAAGTGAATATTTTAAAATCAGTTTAAGTTCCTGAAATTTTGCTTGACCTTCAAATTCTGTGTGTTATAGATACTTTTATTTGTTGTGACAGAAAACTCCACTGGCATAAACAGGCCCAAGAATTGAGCAGGTATCTTTATATTCTGGCAATCCCAGCTGCGTGACCTAAAGCAAGTCATTTAACCTTTCTAAGCCAAAGGCCTGTTCCATCAATTATAAAATAAAGAGGTAATGCTAAATGTTCTCTAAGGTTTCTCCCAACTCTCAAACTCAATTATTCTACGAAAATTTTTGGTGTTCTTACACAAGCCCTTATTTAGGTTTTTAGTTGCAAAATAAGATAGGCTCCAGCAGGGGTCACTATAGTCGTATCAAGCCCTAAGTCTGATTATCTTTTATGTTGTAGTTGCTCTTTCTTTGTCTTGGTTTTCTGTTTGAGACTACATAGACTCTCTCTGTACCCAGATGTTATCTGAATTGATCTTCAAATTTGGGCAAATTTGATTACATTCTTCCTTTTTCCTTCTTATACATGCCTGCCTGCCTATTTGAGAGAGATCGATACTGTCCCTCTCAGTGGCGGCCCTAGTGCTGGCCGCCACCAAACCCAGCGTTACTATGTTAAAGTCCTAGTCTGGGCAGGTAATTGGGTTTCTTTCCAGTTGTTACCAAGAGAGGGGAGCCTTCTATAGTCTTCTTCCACAGTGAATCAGGAACGGCCTGGTGACAAATACAGTGAACGTGATGGTATGTGACTTCCGAGACTAGGTCATAAACGGCATTGCAACTTCTGCCTTGGTTTATTGGACTGCCCACTGGCAGGAGAAGCAGCTGCTATCCGTCCAGCGATGCAGCAGAGAGGCCTCCTGTCGATAGCCAGCACCACCTCCCCGGGCGTATCAGTGAGCCGGCTTAGGAGCAGACTCTTCCCAAGTGTTTGAGTCCTCTCTCCTCTCTGGACTCGTGCGGAGCAGCCTTCTTTTCTCTACTTATGTATAACCTCAGGCGGGCATGCTGGTGCACCCGATAGTCCCAGCTACTTGGCGGGCTGAGGTGGGAAGATCACTTGAGCCCAGGAGTTCAAGACCAGCCTGGGAAACATACTGAGACCCCCATCTCTGAAATACACTTAAAAATTAAAAACT
>RJWJ010035682.1:0-16519 GCA_004363605.1 Indri indri
AGAGGCACTTGGGGAGGCAGAAAGAAACGAAGGCAGAGAGAAATGGAGGCTGGGAAAATTACAGACACAGATAGGTGAGGCTCAGGAAAAGTTCTGCAAAGAAAGGAGAGAAGACAGGTGAGACCCAGAGGCAGAGGCCACAGCAACCTGGTGTTCTCAGGTGTTTACGGGGCTGGGGCTGAGCCTGTGTGCAAAAACACCAACTAAGAGGTGCAGAGCAACTCCTGATGCCCAGAGAGCCCCAGGAGGGGATAAAAGCGTTGAAGGGGGGAGTCACAATAGGGATAGAGAGATCAGGGCTTTTTAATTTGCACAAGCAATTGACTGAACATCTACTCTGCCACACCCCTGCCCCTGGGACTTAAAACCCTCTTAGCTCACAGGGGCAGGGTGAGGATCAACTGCACAGACCCTGTAGCTGGACTGCCTGGATTGTAATCCTGGCCCCCATAATGAGTAGCTGTGTAATCTTGGTCAAATTACTTAAACTCTCTGTTTTCCCAGATATAAAATGGGGAAAATAGTACAATAGCATGTACTTCACAGTGTTGCATTGAGAGTAGATAAAATGATATGTGAAGTTCTTAGAATGGGGCCCGATGCACCATGGGAGCGAGCGTCGGCTGTGATGTTTTTCTTGTGTTTATCATGACTGAACGACACTGGACAGTCACACAGACATGGGGTGGGGACAGCCAGAGGTTCCCCAAACTCTGAGTCCAAGTCCCTTGACCTGCTGCCTCCTCCTCCTAGGAGCCCTCCTGGACCCCGCCTTCCTCTTCCAGTGCATCACTGCCAACATCATCTGCTCCATTGTCTTTGGAAAACGCTTCGACTACAAAGATGAAGAGTTTCTGAGGCTGCTGGAACTGTTCTACCAGTCTTTATCACTGATCAGCTCTTCATCTGGCCAGGTCAAAGAGATGGAGAAGGACAGGGAGGGTGGATGAGATGACATCCAGGGCAGGGGAAAGGATAATCTTTTGGGGAGGGCCAGAAATGCAGCTTATGGCTGGAAGAAAGGCAGAGACACATAGAGAGACAGGGACACTGAGACCTAGGGACAGAGATAGAGAGACTGAAGGAAAGAATGGGGGTGATACAAGGCAGAAATAGATACTCAGAGGAAGACTAAGAAAATGAGGGTTTAGGATAGAGAGGAATGAGTGAAAACAGGACAAGGAAGGGCAGAGATAAGGGAATCCTGAGAAACAGAGTTGATACTAGTGTGGGGGGGAGGGGCTGTGGGTGTGAGGGAGAGAGAGGAGACTAAATTGGACTTTCAGCCTCTCTGCTCTTCTAGGCCCTGATTCCTGTGTCTTTCCTTCTCTGTCCTAGGTAAAGCCCCTCACCTGAGGAAATTCAAGGGTATATCACAATAGGGAACCACATTTCTTCCATTTTTCCCATTTCTCCTTCTCCCTTTGTATGCATTTCTTTAAAGAACTTTTCTCAGATTATAAAGTACTATGCTGCTCTTTTTTTTTATTTCTGCATATTATGGAGGTACAAATATTTAGGTTACATTCCCCTTGCTCCCCCCCCAGTCGGAGCTTCAAGTGTGTCCATCCCCCAGAAGGTGCAATTCACACTCATTATGTATGTATATACCCATCCCCACTCCCCTCTCCCATCTGCCTGACACCCGATGCATGTTATTCCTATATGTGCACTTAGGTGTTGATCAGTGAAACCGGTTTGCTGGTGAGTCCATGTACTGCTTGTTTTTCCATTCTTGAGATACTTCACTTAGTAGAATGGGTTCCAGCTCTATCCAGGAAAGTACAAGAGGTGCTATATCACCATTGTTTCTTTTATTTATTTATTTATTTCAGCATATTATGGGGGTACAGATGTTTAGGTTACGTATGTTGCCCTTGCCCCCCACCCACCAAGTCTCAGTTTCAAATATGTCCATCCTTCGGGTGGTGCGCATTGCACTCTTTGTGTATGCATATACCCGTCCCCTCCTCCCCCCTCCCCCATCCCCCCTGCCCAACATCCAATAGATGTTATTCTTACATGTGCACTTACGTGTTGATCAGTTAATACCAACTTGATGGTGAGTACATGTGGTGCTTGTCTTTCCATTCTTGGGATACTTCACTTACTAGGATGTGTTCCAGTGTTATCCAGGAGTATACAAGAGGTGCTATATCACCATTGTTTCTTAAAGCTGAATAGTACTCCATGGTATACATATACCACATTTTATTAATCCACTCATGTATCGATGGGCACTTGGGTTGTTTCCACATCTTTGCAATTGTGAATTGTGCTGCTATAAACATTCGGGTGCAGGTGTCTTTTTCATAGAGCGATTTTTGTTCTTTAGTAGATGCCCAGTAATGGGATTGCTGGATCGAATGGTAATTCTACTTGTATCTCTTTAAGGTATCTCCATATGGCTTTCCACAAAGGTTGCACTACTTTGCAGTCCCACCAGCAGTGTATGAGTGTTCTTTTTTTTTTTAATGATATTTCTCTTTTTTTTTTTTATTCCAGGGTATTTTGAGGGTACAAACATTACAGTTACACTTTATGTCTTTGCCTCGCCCAAGTGCAGGTTAAAGGCACGCCCTTCCCCCCCCCTTAGTGCTCGCCGTGTCCTTTAGTTGTTGATTTGCCCCCCATTCCCCTAATCCCTAGAGAGTATTTCTGCCATGTGATCAACCTAGTGTTGATCAGTTAGAACCAGTTTGATGGCAAGTACAAGTGGATCCCGTTCTTCTGCTCTTGTGGTGCCTCACTTTGGATAATGGGCTTAAGTTTAATCCAGGAAAGTGCAAGAGGTGCTAGATCACTGTCATTTCTTATGATTGAGTAATATTCCATTGGAAATATATACCAAATTTTAATAATCCACTCATGGATTGACGGGCACTTGGGTTGTTTCCACATCCTTGCAATAGTGAATTGTGCTGCCATAAACATTCGGGTGCAGATGTCTTTATCACAGAATGTTTTGTGCTCTTTTGGGTAGATGCCTAACAGTGCTATTGCTGGATCAAATGGTATTTCTATTTTTAACCCTCTGAGGTATCTCCAAATTCTTTTCCACAGAGGTTGCACTAATTTGCAGTCCCACCAGCAATGTAAGAGTGTTCCTGACTCTCCACATCCTCGCCAGCATTTGTTGTTTTGGGATTTAAACAGAAACTTTTCAAAAGAAGACAGAATAATGGCCAGAAAACATATAAAAAAATGCTCAACATCTCTAATCATTAGAGAAATGCAAATCAAAACCACAATGAGATATCATCTAACCCCAATGAGATTGGCCTGTATGAGTGTTCTTATCTCTCCACATCTATGCCAACATTTATTGTTTTGGGACTTTTTGATAAAGGCCATTCTCACTGGAGATAAGTGATATTTCATTGTGGTTTTGATTTGCATTTCTCTGATGATTAGAGATGTTGACCATTTTTTTAATATGTTTATTGGCCATTATTCTGTCTTTGAAAAGTGTCTGTTCATGTCCTTTGCCCACTTTTTGATAGGGTTGTTTGATTTTTTTCTTGCTGATTTTCCTGAGTTCTGAATAGATTCTAGTTATCAGCCCTTTATCGGATGTGTAGCATGTGAAAATTTTCTCCCACTCTGTAGGTTGTCTGTTTGCTCTTGTGACAGTTTCTTTGGCTGTGCAGAAGCTTTTTAATTTGATCAGGTCCCGTTTATTTATTTTGGTTGTTGCTGTGATTGCCTTTGGGGTTTTCTTCATAAATTCTTTGCCTAGGCCAATATCTATAAGAGTTTTTCCAACATTTTCTTCTAGAATTCTAATAGTTCACACCTTAGGTTTAAGTCTGTTACCCAGCGTGAGTTGATTTTTCTGAGAGGTGAAAGGTGTGGATCCTGTTTCCGTCTTCTACATATGGCTATCCAGTTTTTGCAGCACCATTTATTGAATAAGCATTCTTTACCCCAGTGTATGTTTTTGTCTGCTTCGTCAATGATTAGATGGCTATATGAGGATGGTTTTATATCTGAGTTCTCAGTTCTGCTCCACTGGTCAATGTCCCTGTTCTTGTGCCAGCATCAAGCTGTTTTCATTACTGTCACCTGGTAGTATAGTTTGAAGTCTGGTAAATTGATACTTCCCATCTTGTTTTTATTGCCTAGCATTGCTTTTGCTTTACGGGGTCTTCTCTGGTTCCATACAAAAGAGAAAATTATTTTTTCTATATCTTTGAAAAATGATGTTGGTATTTTAATAGGGATTGCATTGAGTCTTTAGATCACTTTGGGTAGTATAGACATTTTAACAATGTTGATTCCGCCAACCCACGAGCATGGTATGGTTTTCCACCTGTTTACATCCTCTGCTATTTCCTTCCTCAGTGTTTCATAGCTCTCCCTGTAGTGGTCTTTTGCCTCCTTAGTTGAATATATTCCTAGGTACTTTATTTTCTTTGTTGCTATTGTGAATGCTATTGAGTCTTTGATTTGGTTCTCAGTTTAACTATTATTGGCGTATATGAATACCTCTGATTTGTGTGTATTGATTTTGTATCCTGAGACTTTACTAAATTCATTTATCAATTCCAGGAGTCTCTTGGTTGAATCCTTGGGATTTTCTAGATATAATATCATATCATCAGCAAAGAGTGAGAGATTGATCTCTTCTGCCCCCATTTGGACACCCTTAATTCCACTCTCTTGTCTAATTGCTATAGCAGGGCTTCCAGCACTATGTTGAATAGAAGTGGAGATAGTGGGCAACCTTGCTTGGTTCCAGTTTTAAGTGGGAATGCTTTCAGTTTTTCCCCATTCAGTATGATGTTGGCTGTGGGTTTGTCATATATGGCTTGTAATCATTTTTAGGTAAGCCCCGTCTATGCTTATTTTGTTAAGCGTTCTTGTCATAAAATGATGTTGAATTTTGTCAGATGCTTTTTCTGCGTCTATTGAGAGGATCATATGGTCTTCGTTTTTGCTTCTATTTATGTGGTGAATTACATTTATAGATTTGTGTATGTTGAGCCATCCCTGTATCTCTGGGATGAATCCCACTTGGTCGTGATGGATTATTTTCTTGATAAGCACCTGGACTTGGTGTGCTAGGATTTTGTTGAGAATTTTTGCATCTATATTCATAAGGGATATTGGTCTGTAGTTTTCTTTTTTAGCTGCGTCCTTTCCTGGTTTTGGTATCAGGGTTATGTTGGCTTTATAAAATGTGTTGGGAGGATTCCATCCTTCTCAATGTTGTGGAATAATTTCTGCAGGATAGGCCCAGTTCTTCTTTGTAGACATGGTAAAATTCAGGTGTGAAACCATCTGGTCTGGTACTTTTCTTTTCAGGAAGGTTTTTTACTGCTGTTTCAATTTCATTACATGATATTGGTAAGTTCAGGAATTCTATTTCTTCCCGGTTGAGCCTAGAAAGGCTGTGTGTTTCTAAAAATTTGTCCATTTCCTCCACATTTTCCAGTTCTGTGCATAAAGGTTTTTGTAGTATACATATATGATGTCGTGTATCTCCGTGGCATCAGTTGTAATTTCTCCTTTTTTGTTCCTGATGGAGCTTATTAGAGACTTTTCTTTTCTGCTCTTCGTCAGTCTTGCCAAAGGCATGTCAATTTTTTTTATTTTTTCAAAGAACCAACTTTTTGTTTTATTAATCTTCCATATAGTGTTCTTTTTGTCAATTTCATTTAGTTCTGATTTGATCTAACTAATTTCAGTTCTTCTACTGGGTTTGGGGTCCGTCTCTTCTTCTTTTTCCAGCTCTTTGAGTTGATTCATTAGGTTGTGTATTTGTGATCTTTCTGGCTTTTGGATATAATCATTTATGGAAATAAACTTTCCTCTCAGGACTACTTTAGCTGTGTCTCACAGATTTTGGTAACTTGTGTCTCCTTTGTCATTTAGTTCAAAGAGTCTTTTGATTTCCATCTTGATTTCCTCATTTATGAAGTAATCGTTCAGCAGAAGGCTGTTTAGTTTCCACAACTTTGTGTAGAAATGACAGTTTCTGTTAGGGTTGATTTCTACTTTTATTCCATTGTGGTCTGAGAATATACATGGTATCATTTATATTTTTTAAAATTTTTTTAGACATGCTTTGTGTCCCAGGATATGGTCAATCTTAGAGAATGTCCCATGAGCTGATGAGAAGAACGTATATCCAGTGGTTTTGGGGTAGAATGTTCTGTAAATGTCAGTCAGGACCATTTGTTCTAGAGTTCTGTTGAAGTCCATTATTTCTTTGCTAATTTTCTGTTTGGAGTATCTGTCCTGTGCTGTCAGTGGGGTGTTGAAGTCTCCAGCTATTATGGTGATGCTGTCTATCAATTTGTTTAGATCAAGTAGAGTTTGCTTTATGAATCCGGGTGCACCTAAGTTGGATGCATACCTATTTAGAATTGTTATGTCTTCTTGTTGAACTGTACCCTTCACCATTATATAATGACCCTCTTTGTCTTTCATTACTTTTGTTGATTTAAAGACTAAATTATCTGAAATCAAAACCACCATGCCAGCATTCTGTTGGCCTCCGTTTGCTTGAAATATTTATTTACACCCCTTTACCTTCAGTTTAAATGCATCCTTGCAAGTTATATGTGTTTCCTGAAGACAGTGGATATTTGGCTTCTATTTATTTATCCATTCGGCCAGCCTATGTCTCTTGAGTGGGGAGTTCAAGCCATTCACATTTATTGAGAGAACTGATAGGTGTGGCAAATTTCTGTTAATCCTATTGGGTTCAACTTTGTTGTTTTGTTTTCTCCCTTGAGCCATTATGGTATCTGGCCTTTGATCTTTAGCGTTTGAGTGGTTTTACATTTGTGAGTGTTTATGGTGCTGATCCGTGTGTAAGTCTGTTTTAAGTACTTCTTGGAGAGCTGGTCTTGTCTTGGTGAATTTCCTCAGTCTTTGCTAATTTGAGAATGTCTTTATGTCTCCTTTGTATATAAAATTTAGTTTTGCAGGGTACAAGATTCTAGGCTGGGCAGTATTCTGTTTCAGAAGAGTGAGAATGGGGCCCCAGGCTCTTCTTGCTTGTAGGGATTCAGTTGATAAGTCTGGAGTTATTCTGATGGGCTTTCCTTTATGTGTTACTTGTTTCTTTTGCCTTCCAGCTCACAGAAGGGCCTCTTTAGTGGATATTTTGGTCAGTCTGATGATTGCATGTCGTGGTGTCTTCCTGTTTGCATTGAATCTCCCAGGGGTCCTTTGAGGTCCTTACACCTGGATATCTAGATTTTTAGCAAGACCTGGGAAATTTTCCTCTATTATATCTTCAAGTAGCTTATCCGACCTTTCCATCTTTTCTTCTTCATCCTCAGGGGTGGCCATAACTCTCACGTTAGGCTTCTTCACATAATCCCACATTTCTTGTAGGCTTTGCTCTTTTCTCTTATTTCTCTGCTCTATCGCTGTGATTGACTTATTTAATTGAAAGGTGTTATCTTCAATCCCTGAGATTCTTTCTTCTGTTTGATCTACCCTGTTCTTGAGGCTTTCCACTGTGTTTTGTAGTTCCTTGAATGAATTCTTCATTTCCAGGAGTTCAGTTTGATTTTTCTTTAATATTTTAATTTCTTTAGTGAATTTTTCTTCCAAGTCCTGGATTTTTTTGTGGTTTCTTTGTGTTGGTAATCCATTTTTTCTTGCATATCATTGAGTTTTCTTACAATCCATATTCTAAATTCTTCTTCTGTCACTTTAGTGTTCTGAATGTGGTTAATGCTCATTGCTAGAGAGCTGGTGTTCCTCTTTGGGGCTCCGCTTTCCACTTGATTCTTCATACTTCCAGAGTTCTTTCGCTGGTTCCTTCCCATGTGGACCAGTTGTTGCTTCTGGCCTTTAGATTTTTGTTTGGATAATGACACGCCCTATTTAGTCCCTGAGCCAGTAGGTGGTATTAGTGGGTGAGATTCAACCACACCCTTTATGATGAGTCAGTAGATGCAGTAAAAGGTTTTGCAGCATGACCTCCCTGTTAGTAAGTGGTGCTTGCTGGGAGGAGCACATTGCAGTGCTGTTTTTGGGGTCCTGTAACCAGCTCTTGTTTCTCTGGAGAGGCACTCTTGTGCTTTGGGTGGTGTTTGGGGCCCTGGGACTTCCAGCTGTGTCCTTATTCTCCAGCTAAGTGGGGGCGGGTCCCGGAGTGAGTCTGGGTGAAGCTGGGCTGGGTAAGCCTGCCCTCAAGTTCCACAAATGGTATTAGCAGGGGCAAAGATCTGTTCTCTGTTTCTGGGCAAAGCTGCCAAGGAGGGGATGAAATGGCCTCACTCAGCCAAAAAGTCTGTGTGTGGGATTGGGGTTGTCTGAGACCTGCAGTCGGGAGCAGGCCTCACTCCTTTCCACCCTCCCCTCTTCCGCGGTTTCTCCTGGGCCTCCACCAGCAGGTAGGACCTCAAGCCAGTGGATTTCCCCTGGTTGTGATTCAGGCTGGGAGGTTCCCTGCCCAGGATCACAGCCTGCGCTGGGCACACAGCCTTCCTGTGGGAGGAAGGTTGCCCCTCAAGTCCACTGATCTGCCCCTGAAGGCACACACACCTCAGTAGGCTCCTTCACAAATACCCCTTCTGTGCCCCTGGGCAATGCGATCAAGACCTGGTTGTATAGGGTCTGGTCTGAAGGCCTGTCCCCTGGGCCCTGGAGATCAATCCCTGACCCTGCCAGGGAGAGGAGTGCTGGTCTCAAGTCACCCACGTGGTGCCCAAGCTGGGTCGATGTCTGTCCACCTTGGGATTTGCCCCGTTCTCTTGGAGTCACCAGGCTAGCAGCACCTGGGAGGGCTGGCAGGTAGGGAGCTCACAGTCTGAGTACCCCTCAGTCTGCTGTAGGGCCCCAAAAGGAAACGTCCCATTCCTTGGAGATGCCTCTGCGTGATGGCTACATTGTCTCTCTGGGCACCCACGGGTAGGGAAGGGGAAGGAGAGAATGAAGGAATATGGCATCGGCCAATTGGCTCACGTCTGCGTGCAGGAAGGTGCCCTGAGGGAACTGGGAGGCTTTTCCCCTGTCCTCAAAAGGCTCGCTGCTCACTGGCAGCAGCCATCTCTGGGCTGGTGTTGGCAGGTCTCTCCAACTGCTCAGGAGCCCACCAGCAGTCCGAGATGCAAGGGAGGGGAAAGGTAACTGCTCCACCTACCCTTCTCATTGGTCTCCAAGCCTCTTGGGGGCCTTTCTCCTTCCAGTTGTCCTTCACAACTTCTTCCAGTGGAGTCACCTGTAGTTTCAGGCACCCTTCCTTCTGACCCTCATCCCATCTATGTTTGTCTAGTTGTTCATTTCTTGTCACTTTCTTCCAAAATCTCTCTTTTTTGCAGACACACTCTGGATGGCAGTTTTTCTCATTAACCATCTTGAATTCCTTATGCTGCTCATTTAAAACAAATAATAAAGCTTCTGTGATTGACTACCCTGGAACTATTCCTACTACACATTAAGATTAACAATACTAGTTCATGCAGAACAGGAGGTGTAGCCATAGTACTTGACCAGCTGCGTGTCCAATTCCCACGTGGGAATGTCACAAATGTGGATTCCCAGCACTTCCTACTGGAGGGTCTGATCTGAAAGGCTGGGATGGGGTCCCCAGGGAGTACTTGTGTCAAACCCCACAGAGGATTCCAATGTTCTCCTCCCTTGGAGAACCATGGAGAGAGGAAGGTCTGGACAGAGATCCACCAACACTTAACGATGGTTATCTCTAGAGGGAGGGATTAAGAAGGAATTTTACATCTTATGATATACATTTTTGCATTGTTTGCAAGAAGTTAGGTATTCCACTTATCATGAGATAAAACAATAGAAATATGCTCCAAAATAAATAAATACTCTTAAGTGATTCACGGGTTCATCTTGTGTGACCATCATTTTATCAAGGCCAGACACAGTGAGGGAGATCAGGAGAGGGGAGGAAGCAGAGAACAGAAGGAGAAAAGCAAAGGGACAGGCTGAGGTAGACAATGAGAGGCACAGAGAGATGATAAGAAAGGGAGACAGAGAGATAAAGAGAGGGAGAGGGGAGATAGTCAGGGAGGTGTGCAGAGACCAAGGATAAGGGAGCAAGAGGCAGAAAGAGATATCATAGGAGAACAGATCAAAGGAGACGTGGTGTCAGTGAGCAGGGGCTGAGAGAGAGAAGGAGACAGAAACAGACACAGAGACCGAGAAGTTCTCTATGGAGGATTTGGGATGTGGGAGAGTTGCCTTCTCCCTGCCACGTGCCCCAGACTGACCTCACTGCCCCTGTTTCTTGCAGCTGTTTGAGCTCTTCCCTGAATTCCTGAAGTTCTTTCCTGGCCCACAGAGGCAGGTCTACAAAAACCTGCAGGAAATCAGTGCCTTCATTGTCCGCAGTGTGGAGGAGCACCGGGAAACCCTGGACCCCAGTGCCCCCCGGGACCTCATAGATGCCTACCTGCTGCGCATGGAAAAAGTGGGGTGGGGGAGAGGGAAAGGGGAGGGAAGGGGAGGGAGGGCAAGATTTGGAGGCAAGAAGGGTGGAGGGAAAGAGGGAAGGGGAAGGGAGGAGGGAGGCAGAGAAGACGGGGGGAGTAGGCAAAATGAGGGGAGGAGATGCAGAAGGGAAAGAAAGATGAAGTGAAAGGAAGGAGAAAGTAGGGAGGAGAAAGTGAGCAGGGAGAGAGAGACAGAGTGAGATAAAGGTGAGGAAGAAAATTGGGGCAGGGACAAAATTACAGCAACAGGAGAAATGACCCACAGAGGCAGAAGGAGACTGGGAGACAAAACAGAGAGACACACCAGAGATGGGGAGAGAGATGGAGACAGAGCCAAAGAGAGGCCGAGTGAGACAGAGATAGACACACATGGTTAGACATGCAGGGGATAGAGAAAAGCAAAGGGGGCCTGACAGAGTGAGAGACCCTGAAACAGAGGGAGGGGACCCAGAGACACTGGCGTGTGCACAGTGAGGCGACAGCCTCCCCTGACCCTCCCCTCCTCTCCCTCTGCACCCAGGAGAAATCCAAACCACACAGTGAGTTCAACCAGCAGAACCTCATCGTCAACGCACTCTCGCTTTTTTTTGCTGGCACTGAGACCACCAGCAGCACCATCCGCTACGGCCTCCTGCTCATGCTCAAACACCTTCATGTCACAGGTGAGCCAGGGACAGAAAACAGGGGGGTCCTCTGATGCCCTCTGAGCTGCAGAAGTGGGGCGGGTTGTCCTGCCTGGATGAGAGAGGAGACATTGGCTTCTTGTTCCAGAAGCACTGCAGGCTTTGGACCAGTCTCCAGCTAAGCCAGATGTTTTCTTTTGTTTTGTTTTAATTTCAAAACATTGTATTATGTGGGTATAAATGTTTTAGGTTCCATAGACAGCCTTTGTAATGCTTCAGTCCCGGCTGTACGTGTGCCTGTCACCCAAATAGTGTTCATTGTACCCATTAGGTGGGGCTTTGCCCCTTCTCCCCTCCCCCCTTCCCCCTCCTCCCTGGTTGATCTCCACTGAGTTTTACTTCCTTCTGTGCGTACGTATGCTCATGGGTTACTTCCACTTTAATAGCGAGTACATGTGGTGTTTGTTTTTCCATTCTTGAGATACTTCACTTAGGAGAACAGTCTCCAGTTCCATTCGGTGTGTTTTTGGTGGACGCGTGGATGTGTGCAGAATCTGTGAATGGTTCTCCCACTGTTTTCCCCCATCACTTAAAGACTTTTTTGAGGGCGGAGGGCATTCCAAATTTTTTTCATTTGTACAAATTTATGGGGTATATGTGCAATTTTGTCACATGCATAGACTGTGTAGTGGTCATGTCAGAACTTTCAGGGTATCCATCACCCAAATAACGTAGATTGTACCCATTAATTTCTCATCATCCCCCTCCCTCATCCTTCCAAGTCTCCACTGTCGATCATTCCACTCTCTTCGTCCATGTGTACACGTTTTTTAGCACCCACGTGTGGGTGAGAACATGGGATATTTGACTTTCTGTGTCATCACTTAAGGATTTACCCGTTCATCCATCCATCCTTTCATCAGTCATTTATTCACCTCCATACTCACTCATTCCTTCATTTGTGACTCATCCAAGGAAATACACTTTCACCATGTATTTTTTTGAATTAATTGATCCATGAGTTGATCCTTTGCAACAGTGATATGTTGAGTGGACTATTTGTCATTAATTCACTGGCTCATTCATTTATGCATGCATCCACCCATCGTTTTATAAATGAGGTTTCATTCCTTAATCCTCCCATCAATTGGTTTTTCAATTCATTCTATACCCATCCATCCCTTCCTTAATTTATCCACTAAATAATTCACTCATTATTCATTCCTTATTTATTTATCATTCAATCTGCCCATTCATTTCTTTACTCATAATACACTAATTTTTTCAATCCCTTATCTCGCCATTCATATAATTATTGATTAATTATACTAGATTCCTTGATGTATTTATGGACCATCTATTAGCTAGTGATTTGGCAATTGATCCATCTATTGATTTATAAGTGAATATGCACATTCATTTATTGGTTTGTTCATTCATTCATCCATCTTTCCATTCATGAATTGGTCTATTCATTGATTGATTGATGCATTCATTCATTTATCCAATTGTTCATGCATTAATCTATTGATTTAACTCTTATGTTCTTGAGAACCTAACACAGTACCCCACTTATAATACACGGACAACACTTGTTAGTTCGTTTTCTACTCAGAGAGAGAGTTTCAGCACGTTTGTAGCCTAGAGTTCTTAATCTGAAATTCCATGTAAAATTGTGGGGGGGGGTACCTGTGCATGTGTGGATAGAATCTATAACATTCATTACATCTAGAAGGGTAAGAATTCTTTTTGCTTCCTCCCCCCTTCCGTCACCCCAAGCTGATTTTGTTGATGTGTATCAATGATTTAACCCTTTAGCATAGGATTTTCCTGGCTCATTGGCCCATAGAAATCAGGAGATGTCTCTTTGAAATGGGGTTCACTGGTCCCCTTTTGTGTGCAGAGAGAGTCCACAAGGAGATTGAACAGGTGATTGGCACACATCGCCCTCCAGCCCTCGAAGACCGGGTCAAAATGCCATACACAGACGCTGTCATCCACGAGATTCAGAGATTTGCAGACCTTTCCCCCCTTGGTTTGCCTCACATGGTCACCAAAGACACCCACTTCCGAGGGTACATCATCCCCAAGGTGAGACCAGCGGAGCTCCTACATCTCTCCCATGTGGGCATCCTGGGTTCTCTTGATCACAAAACTCAACTTTTAGTTGCTTTCTTAATAGGGTCCCTTTGTATTTGGTTTTCTTTTGTGGGTTTTTTGTTGTAGCTTGGCCAGGGAATGGGAATATCTTTTGATCTTGTGACCTTCCTTCAGGAGACTGAAGTATTTACCATCCTAAACTCTGCTCTCCGTGACCCACGTTACTTTGAAAAACCAGATGCCTTCAACCCTGACCACTTTCTGGATGCCAATGGGGCACTGAAGAAGAGTGAAGCTTTTATTCCCTTTTCCTTAGGTAAGCTGCACCCGAGATCCCTTTCCCAGACACCAGAGTGTGGGGTCCATCTCCTTCTGACAAAAACAATGATAAGTCCTTACTTATTGAGCACTTACTATATTTTAATTTGCTTATCTGTGGGATCCCATTCCATCTTTACCACTACCCTATGAGGGGGCTTCAGGAATGAGATTATGTCCCAAGGGCACATCTTGGCAAGCGGGACCTTGGGAAAGTATTTTAATCTCTCTAAACTTTAGTCAATTCATTTTCTTCAATAAAAAAATCTATTGAGCACTACACTAAGTCCAGTGCTCTGGTGGGGGCTGAAGATAATGCATCAAACAAATCATAGAGAGAGGTAGCTCCCTCCCCAGGAAATTTGCAGAGGAGATGGGCACCCATCAAATAGCAACAAAATAAAAATATGAGTAAATGAACTGATGCATTTAACATGGTTAGAATTTCCTGGCACGAAAATAAATGCTCACAGGGGCAATTATTACTATAATTAATCATAATCACGATAAGTGCTCTAAAGGGGGTAGAGCACAAAATAGGAAACACTGACTCATCTTGGTGTGTCTGTGAGGAAGAGCTTTCCTGAGGAGCTGGCTTCCAAGCTGCAATGCTCATAGGTGGGTACCAATCAGCCACCGGAAAAAGTGTTCTAGAAAGAGCAAACACCAGGGCAAATCCTGAAGTTAGAAACCTGATGACACATTTGAGAAACTATAAGAAGGCCAAGGGAGACTTGGGTGTAGTTTCCAGAAGGAAATAAATTAGGTGAACAGCTCAGCTGGGCAGGGTTTTGAAGGCTGGGGGAAGAGTTTGGATTTATCCTCCAGCACTCGGGATGTGGGCAAGGTCTTCACATGCTCTGGGAACCGTAGACCACCCCCAACCTCGCGGCCGTGTGCACCAATCCCAATCCCAATTTTATATATCATTTGGATGTTTTTCGGGAAGTCTTGAAGCCCCTGGATCTCAGGCTGAGGTAAGAAGACAGCCCAGAGATAGACACACACACAGTGTCAGAAAGACACACCTCACACATGCTCCCAGAAACAAACACAAGACAGTAACTACACATCAAGGATTCTTAATTCAAGCCAGGTGCTATTCTAAGAAGTTTTATAGACATTTCCTTTAACCTTACAAGAGCCCCCATAGATAGATACCATTCTCCTCGTACAAGAAATGAAGAACACTAAAAATGTGAAGTCAGAAATATGCTCACACCTACATAGGTAGAGGTAAAACGCACACAAGCTCTCTCCTAGAGAAATGAACGTGGCATAGCCACCCAAAGATTTGCACTGAGTTTCACAGGGTTTGGGAACCATGTAAAAGTTCACCCTGAATTCCAGGTTAAAGGTCAATCTCATGCAAATCTGTTGCAATGGACACAAGCGTTTGGGCTACGAGTGCTGCAGGGCAAAGAATGTGCACCCGCCCTGTACCCACACTGGTGATCTTCCTTCTGTGCCCACAGGGAAGCGCATTTGTCCTGGTGAAGGCATTGCCAAGGCCGAATTGTTCCTCTTCTTCACCACCATCCTCCAGAACTTCTCCCTGGCCAGCCCTGTGGCACCTGAGGACATTGACCTCACACCCCAGGAGAGTGGTCTGGGCAAAATACCCCCAAGATACCAGATCCGCTTCCTGCCTCGCTGAAGGGGCTCAGGGAAGGGAGTAAAAAGATTCCAGGGTCATTAAGTGTCTCCACCTCCGAAGACAATGGCCCTGCCTCCCTCCACAGCTCCCTGCCTCTGAGACACCTGCTGCGAGCCCGTGTCCTTCCCCCTCCACAGCGTCTGCTGTCTGAGCTCACGTCGCTATAGTGGAGGAGCAAGATTCACACTCAGGCTCTAGAACCCACACTTCATCACAGCTCCCTCTTTTTCATACACATATTTTTAAATGAAGAGCAAATTCACATAAGATACAATTAACCGTTTCCAATGTGAGATGTAGTGGCAATGTTCATTGACAATGTTGTCCAACCAGCAGTGCGTAGTTCCAAACACTTTTAGCATCCTCCCCGGATGATCAAACTACGACCCAGGCCTATTAAGCAGTCACACCCGTTACCTGTTCCCCACTGGCCCCCAGAAAACTCCAATCTGCTTTCTGTTTCTGTGGCATTGCCTATTCCGGATATTTCCTATAAATGTAATCATGCAGTACGTGATGTTTGAGTCTGTTCTCTCACTTCCAGCAATATTTTCGAGCTCATCCATGTTGGGACCACAGTCATACCTGCCCAGGTCCTCCCTCTTCCACACTCTCTGCTGCCCCTTCTTACTTCTTCCTGCTGTAAAAGGGCCTCTTCAGCCCATGTCACTGACACGTGTGATTTCCTTTCACGTCTCCTGAGAATCAAATAAACATCTAAAGCCTGACCTCCCTGCGTCAACAGGTGATCTGTGCCGTTTTGTGGGGGACTCATTTATTGTCAAATCCCTTGAGATTGTTCTGGAAGGACTTTTGGTGAGAATTTCTCCCTCACCTCAGTGTCAACTCTGTGAAGGGCCAACACATTGTCTTGTTCCTCGCTGTATCTCAGCAGCTGGAGCAGTGTGAGGCATATGACAAGTGTTCAAAACATCCACTGAGGAGTGATTGAGTGAATGAATGAATACGTCAGCTGTGCCCCCAAACCCATCCCAAATGGAGCCAGGTCTCGTCCGTCAGACCAAGTCTCCTCCATGTCTCTCTTCTGGTACCCAGAATGAATTCCTGTCCCCAAAGGGCACAGAATTCCCCCAGTTCTGCCTGCCAGCTACTCTCGACCCCTCATGCTGTAATGCCACCCTTTGACCAAAATGCCTGACAGCTACCCTAGTAGTGGAACCACTCTCAATCTGGGCTCCACACATTCCAGCAGCTGGTACCACCACCCTTCCTTGAGGGAGGTGCTGTAAGTGTAAAGGCATTGCCCAGAAGATTCCTCACCAACCAGTGGCCCGAGGGAAGCTGGCTTTGGAACGTAACCCTGAGGCACTAACTTTTCGGCTTCTGCAACACCTGCTGCCTTTGGGCTCCCTGTAGCCTCTGCAGAGTTAGCAGCA
>RJWJ010035683.1:0-16519 GCA_004363605.1 Indri indri
CAAGAAGACAGAGAC
The DNA here is from genome assembly GCA_004363605.1 of Indri indri. Lineage (NCBI taxonomy): Eukaryota > Metazoa > Chordata > Mammalia > Primates > Indriidae > Indri > Indri indri. The sequence continues at coordinate 16 of RJWJ010035683.1, forward strand.
AATTCACAATTGCAAAGACGTGCAATCAACCTAAGGCCCATCAACTGATGAGTGGAGTAAGAAAATGTGGTACACCATAGATTACTACTCAGTTATAAAAAATAAGGAAACATCTTTTATAGCAACTTTGATTGAACTGGAGGTCATTATTCTAAGTGAACTATCTCAGGAATGGAAAAACAAATACCCCATGTACTTATTTGTAAGTGGGAGTTAAATGATGGGGATACATGCTCATAAGGAGCAGTGTAATGAACTTTGGAATCTCAGAGGGGAGGAGAGTAGGAGGGGAATGAGAGGTCAAAAATTACCTATCAAGTACAATGTACGCTATACAGGCGATGGGTAGTATAAAAGCCCAGAATGCACCACTATAAAATTCGTCTGCATAACAAAAAGCACTTTTATTTTTACCCCCTAAATTTATAGTAATTAAGAAAAACAAAAAAGGAAATAGAATCTCCTAGTATCTTGGTCTTCAACTTCTAGTTTCCAGAACTGTGAGAAAATAAATATTTGCTGTTTAAGTCACCCAGTCTGTGTTATTTTGTTATGACAGCTCAAGAAGACTAATGCAATTGCAAACAAATTATGGTGTCTATTTTTCCATAATCTACCTAATCTTGATTCAAGTATTGAGAGAAAGAGGAAGAAAATTTAATAAACTTATCTATAGTATCTGTGATTACATATACTCATAAAATACTTTTCATTAAAAATTGACTTCAAATCAATTCATTTTAATTATTAATTATTATTAATTTTACCTGCATGATTTCTAAATTTAGACTGGAAAGCTTTTGCCTTTCTAACGCATATTACATATACATGTTACATAAATTAATATATTTATTCTAAAGTTAATGATTAAGTATGTAAAGAACAAATTTTGAACAAAATTGAAGTATGTCAACATATTTTAGAAAAGTAAATTGATTTTTGGAGAAGAAAAATAGCATTCTCTAAAGCTACCAGTAGATGGTGTAACAGGAGTAACCAAAGTTGAGAAACATTTTATATTCTCAATATAAAATACACACACTTGCTTTCTTTGTTCTGGTGATATTATTTTTTAAAATATATAATATAAAATATATTTATATGCACTTATATATAATTTAAAATATGTGCATTACTTTAATTTGAGTAAATTAGTGCATAAGTACATTTTAATGTTTTTTAAACTACTTTAAAATTATTGCAACTGATCAAATATAAACAGCAAGAAAGATGTGACATGTCATTTTTTCTCTGTTTTATTAATTCTAGGCACATATATTTCGAAGTTTGCTTATCTATATGTACTTAATATATTTTATGGGATGTTTTCATACTGTATATGTGTCTTTTCTATCTTTCAACACAGGACAACCACTTTTATAAATCTAAGTTATAAAAATAACAAAAAATAATCAAAAATTATTAAATTATAATTTATTCCATATTAGTCTATGTTAAAATATTGTGTTTATTATATAGATGTTTAGGATTGAATTAATCAACACCTTAATAATATACATGCATCAAAGATGTCTAATTTTAGTCATGAAAATTTCAGGAATTTTCATATATATGTGACACTTTAAAAGGACCAGTATAAAATCAAAAGAATAATAATATATACAATACAAAAGAGCATCCCCTTGAACATAGTGTGTGATCCCAATGTATGATGTGGCTTAGAATAATGACAATTATTGTATGTGTTATGTGAAGCAGTTTGATTATGACCATTTCTATAAGAAAATTTTAGTTTTTCAGCTTCATTCTTTCACATTCTTATGTATTAGCATGATTTACTTGTAGGTTGCACCTCTCCATTTTTCTATTAGGATATTTCACAGCTCATGTAAGATTCACACTGAATGTGTATGCAAAGTATGATGCTCAACAATTATTACCAGCTCTCCACCTACTGGTTCTTATGTAGGATCACTCTTCCCTCTTCTTTTATGAAGTAAAGTGTTGCCCCAAGAACTATTTTTGACTTTTCTTTATGGAGAAGTTTTATACACTGGTACAAGACTCACTATGATTTCTTTCCCTGCAGAATTTTAACTTCATTGGTGAAATATATTAGTATTTATTAAGAATATAAGACATTGCCTGGTGCCTAGGAAGCACCTGACCAAGTGCTCACAGTGCCCACTAGTTATCCACAGACTTGGCCGGACTAAACTTGAGTCAGACTCCTCTCCTCCTCAAAGGCCCTTATACTTTGGCTCACCCTAGGGTTAAGCAAGCACTAAGCACTAACATCCCCCTTAACAGTTCATTCCAAGAATCTACAGATCTTAGAAGCGTTTCCTGTTGAAGCATATTGATTTTTCCTTTGATCACTCCACCTACTTATCCTACTCTCCATAAATTTCCTGCTAGTTCTGCTTACCTGGACCTATGAAAGAAAAGCCTTCTCACTGTTTGATTTTGAGACACTTGCAATCCTGAGGTTTTCTAATTCTCTCTATTGTAACAGTCTTTACCCATGTCCAGATTTGCTTTTATTTGACATACCACATAAGTTTTTGATATTATCAGCATCTGTAAAAATTATTTTATGATCTTTCATCTTTTATAATATAATACTTTGTTATAGAATCCCATACTATAGCACATTTCATGAATGTGTCAGGAGCATTTTGATATTGTGTTGTTATTGATCTTGTAAAGTTTTATTCTTTAATCAAATAGTAGGGAAATGTAGAGATTTCTTAACTTCTATTATTGTCTCAGACAAAGTTGTCATTTTTATTCCTGTGATTTATTTGAAACTATGAATTTTATCTCTCTTCTTCTGATGGTTGTCACTAAATGTTTGCCACAGAAATATGAATGTATCATTATCGATTTGTGGAACTAATTACTCACAAGCCTATAATCTTAGTACTTTTTTCTTTGTGTCATTACAAACACCTTCTAAAATCCATCATTTGATATCTTTTTATCTGTTAGTTTGCTGATTATTTTTAAAAAACCTTTTTTTTTTAAATTTACAATATATATACAATATATATCAGTAAATCATATTCACAATTTTTCAGTTTATCATATGCCAGATTTTATTCCCTTCTTTCTAAAAGTTTATTTTTAAGTGAAGTGTCAGAGTTTGTTAGTGGTAAACTTTTTGAGTACTGCAATTCTGAAAATATTAACATAATTTCAAAGTTATTTGTTTATTGAACTGGAAAAATGCCAATTCATTGTCTTCCTGCATCCAGTGTTGCTCATGAACATTTTTGTACCAATTGTATTATTTTTCATTTGTTGGTAATGGAACACTTTTGGCTAAGGTCTTTCTGTAAATAAAACTGATAGATGCCAACAATGTACACAATGTAAAGTGAGTTTTTCAACCACCTGTACACATTGTCTTAAGACATTGTAACGCTTATTCTACAGGCATTCTTGATCTACTACATCCACTTTATAAAAGGTTTCTGGCTTGGATTCCATCTCGAAAGGGAGGTAGGACAAAGGAAGATGGGGTCGTCTGGCAGAGGGATTGATCTATGGAAGTTCAGAAGTTCTTGGAAATCAAGAAACACAAAGCACTCCCCATAAGAAAATGTGTCTATTTCAATGTTCATTTAATTCCAGATATCACAAAAAACATATTCTGATGGTACCAGCCTAATAATGTAATCCCTTTTTTGTCATTCCCCTCCTGAAGCAAAACCACTGGAAGAAGCAAAGACTACACATGTTATATGGAAAGAGCTGACAGAAAAGGAAAAAGAACAAAATGCTACCCTCACCCACCTTGAAAAATTGCTAGGGGTGGAACAGTACAAAGTTGGGGAGGAGAAGAGCTCTAAATTTAAAAAAACAATTGAAATTTTAAAAAATTACTTTCGAACTTTATATATTAGCTGCTAAGTGATACTAAACAGAACACATTAGATATACCTAAGATTGCATTGAGGCAAAACTAATCCACAAAGGAGGTACAAAGTGTAGTTGAAAAAAGACAAAAGTCACTTTGCAATTGCACACTGATTTCAAAATATTCAATAAAGTAATATAGCAAATATTAGGTCATTATCGCTTGGAGAACTCATTAAATATCAGTGTTGTTGACAGTACTGAGAGACAGAGATATAGACGGTCCTGAAAGTATCCATCAATTGTTAATATAATTTTTCATATTGCATGGCTGGATAATTTCTGGACAGCCCTCATATATATACACACATATAGATACGTATGTGTATGTAAAATTGAAGTTTATGATATTTACTTAAAACTCTAGAAAAATAAATGAAGAATTGTTTGAGTTTAAAAACATCAAATATCACATTGTGAGTTTACTGCTCATAATTGACTAATAAAATTACATGAGGACATAACAGAAAATGACAGAGTAAGAATCTCTAAAAATCCTTTCCTATGTAAAAGCAGTTAGAACCCTGGAATAATTTTCAGCACCAACTTTTTCATAACTTTAGATATTAATCCAAGGCTTGCAGCAATATAAGGAGAACTTATTGAAGATAAATAGCTGAATCTCAGAAAGAATGGCAAAGTATGTGATGTTTTAACTTCTCTTTCCCCATCTCTGCAGTAGCAATGAAAGCCAATGGACCACAATCCCACTGAAAACACACTACCTGACGTCCACCAAGGAGAAAAAAAAAACAGTCAGGAGCACCTTCAAAGAACAATTTCCAGAGAACTGTCATTGACTTGTCAGGTGGTTTCCTAGAAGACCCTCTTAGCAACTGTGCCTTTATTCAAACTGACTTGAAACTCACCAGTGTGAAAGCCTTTTCCTTGGACTTGTTTATAAAAACAATTATAGACATTTGTTAAACATTGTGGCTGCCTGAGGCAGTGGATAACAGTTGGGGCAAACAAAAGCCTAAAATAAAACTGAAAAGCAAAATCTGGAGAATGAATGTCCAAAGAAGATTTTATAAGCTACAAAATATTCCTGGGAATCTAGCAGGCTACACTGTATTTCTCTCATATGGTTTATGTAACAAATCACCATAAACTTGTAAAAGCACAATATAGCTTTTAAAACAACAGAAATTTATTCTCTCACATTTCTGAAAACCGTAAGTTCAAAATCCATTTTACTAGGCCAAAATCAAAGTGTTTGTAGGGCCATGCTTCTTCTGGAAACTCTAGTAAAGAATCTATTTCTTACGTCATCTAACTTCTGAAGGCTTCTAGAATTTCTGCACCATGGCCACATCACTCCAATCTGTGCCTCCGTCTTCACATTGCCTTCTTCCATTATGTGTGTATAGTCTTCATCTGCCTCTCTCCTATAAGGACATTTGTGATTGGATCTAGGACCCACCCAGATAATCCAAAATCATCATCCTATGGTAATATTCTTAATCACGTCTGAAAGCACACCTTTTTCTTGTAAGGTAACATTTATAAGATCCAGGTAGTAGGATCCATTATCTTTGGATGCTCATCATTCGGCCTATTATACAAGTGCAAGGCAGTGTACCTGCAAAGCTCTATATGGGTCCTCAGAAATGACTGGGAAAGCCCTAAGCTCTTACATCTAACTCATCCTGAAGCTCTGTGCAAGCAGGAAGTAAAGGTCAAGACATACTTGTCAATTGCCTGGATGTGTTGTAGATATACCTTATCACATCAAGCTTGGGAGGCATTGGTTTAGGAATTTAAGAAATCTGTATCCAATTATTTGCTGAACACTAAGTAAATGAGCAGAAATATCAGTGGCTACATACGAAGTATGCACGCTTTACATAATTGGTTAAGAAAAGTCAATAAACAAACAGCAAAAACAAATAATAATGACAAACCCTGGGCAGGAGAGGGAATCTGATGTCCAGAGATGGTACTGTTCTAAACATCAAGTTTTCAGCATAAGTATATGTGACACCCAAAGAAACAAAGCATGACCCATACAAAGGTAAAGAAAGCAATCAATAGAAACTGTTCCACAGAAAACCCAGAAACAGCATATTCCATTAGCTATTTTAAGTGTGTTGAATAAATTAAGAAAATCACATCTTAAGAACTAAAAAGCAATATGAAAGCAGTGTCTTACTGTATTAGTTAGCTAGGGCTTCTGTAACCACAGGCTGGTTAGCTTAAACAAGAGAAACTTATTATCTCACAGTTCTGGAGGCTAGAAGTCTAAGACCATTGTGTTGGCAAGTTTGTTTTTTCCAAGGCTTCTGTCTGTGGCTCATTCTCCACCTTCTTGCTACATCCTCACACAGTCTTTCTTCTATCCATGTACATTTCTTGTCTCTCTCTCTGTGTATGCAAATATACTCTCCTTACAAAGACACCAGTCAGGTGGATTAGTGGCCATCCTAACGGCCTCATTTTAACTTGATCATCTCCTATTAAGGCCCTATTTCTAAATGCAGTCACATGCTGAGGTACCGGGAGTTAGGATTACAATATTTGAGTTTTGTTGGGACAAAAATCAGCCCCTGATGCTCACCAAATAGGATATATCAATAAAAAAAATGGACATTATTTTAAAATTCAAACAAAAACATTCAAGTTAAAAGTCAAAAAAAGAAAAAATCAGTACAGGGATGTGATCAGTAACAGCAGATTTGATCGGTCGGAGGAAAGGATCAGTGAACTTGAAGGCAGTTCAATTGAGATTATCCATTTTCTGGAACGGAAAGCAAAAATAATGAAAAAAAAATGAACAAGCCTCAGAGAAATATGGAACACCATCAAGCATACTGACATGCATGGGAGTCCTAGGAGGGAAGAAAGAGAAAGGAGCAAGAACAATATGAAGAAATAAGGACTGAAACATCCTAAATTTGATAAATGAAATGAATCTACAAATCTAAGAAGCTCAACATTCCAAGTAGGATAAAGTCAAAGAGATAAAAAAAAAAAAAAAAAAAAAAAAAAAAAAAAAAAAAAAAAAAAAAAAAAAAAAGAGTCCCAAACAATCCCAAGGCACAAAGCAAAGCAAAACTCAAAATCAGGAAGAGAGAAGAAAATCATGACACACAAAGGAGCCTCAATCAGATATCAGCTAATTTTTCACTAGAAACCATAAAGGCCAGAAGCCAGTAGGATGACATATTCAAAGTCCATCCTACTTGATACAATAACATCACCTTCAAATTCTATATTTAGCAACATTATCCTTACAATAATGAAGGAGGAAATGACACATTTTCAGATAACAAAACGGAGAGAATGTGTCACTAGCACTGGCCTTATGAAGAAATACTAATGAAACAAAAAGACACAACAGTTATTTGAATCTATGTAAACAAATATAGAGTACTGGTAAAGGTAACCAAACCAGTAAATAGAAAATAGACATACATGCATTTTTTATTTTAAAATTCCTTGTTTTCCCTATCTGATTGAAAAATAAATAAATAAAGCAATGATTATGAATTTGTATTGTTGGGCACACAACCTATAAAGATACAATCGATATGCCAATAACAGCATAAAGGAGGGGGGAGAGAATTGAGATATATAAGAGCAAAAGATTTGTGTTCTGTTAAAATTAAGTTGCTATTAATGTGAACTAATTTGTAACACATTGAGATATTAGTTGCAATCCCCAGGGCAACTACAAAAAAACTTCAAGATATACTAAAAGCAATACTGAAGATATTTAAATGGTATACCAAAATTATTCACTTAACCAAACAAAATAAGGGAGTAACAGAAGAAAATAGGAACACATAGGACACGAGGCATTTAGAAAACAAGTAAAATGGCAAATGTACTCCTCTATATCAATAATAACATTGAATGTGAAAGAAATAAAAATCCAACTAAAAGGCAGAGATTATTATTAAACTAGATCAAAAAACATGATTTAAAATTAGCTGTATACTGGAACAAAAAAAGAGAATGCAATAGAAATGAAATTATAAATATTGTATTGTAAATAAATTAAGTTGAGACTAGAAAAACAATAAAGAAAAATTAATGAAACCAAAAGCTGGTGTTTGAAAAGAGTAACAAAAGGACAAATTTTTTGTTAGGCTGATGAAGAAAAGCAGGGAGAAGACTCAAATTATTAAAATCAGTAATGAAAGAAGGGACATAACTGACATAAAAAAGGATTATAAGGTAATACTATAAATGATTCTCTGCCAAAAATTAGATAACTTAGATGAAATTGATAAATTGCTAGAGAGACAAACTACTAAAACTGACTCAAGAAGAAATAGAAACTATGAATAGACACATACTAAGAAAAGATATTGAATAAATAATAAAAAATTTTCCACAAAGAAAAACACAGACTGAAATGGTTTCATCGGTGAATTCTACTCAATGTTTAGAGAATTCATTACAACTCTTCACAAACACTCCTGAAATATACTAGGAGAGGGGACATTTATCAGTTTATTTTCTGAGGCAAAAATCAGGTTTAAATTTTATTGTCCTGCTTTAAATGGTGTTGATCATTTTTCCTTGAGAACACTTTTTAAAGTTTATTTTATTTTTAATTGAAAAATAATAATTGCATGTATTTATGGGGTACAATGTGATATTTTGATACATGTATACATTGTGATGAAATCAGGCTAATTACCACATCTGTTATTTCAAGTATTTATCATTTCCTTGTGGTGAGAACATTTAAAATGGTTTCTTTTAACTATTTTGAAATATACAGTACATTATTATATTTTTAGAGACAGGGAATGCATTATTATTAACTATAGTCACTGTGCTGTGCAATAGATCACAATTTATTTCTCCTCTCTAACTAAAGTGTTGTACCCTTTTACCAACTGACATTTAATTTACTTTGGATATGGTTGAATTTTTAGAGTATTGTTTTTATGACTATTCAGGTGAATCTAGCATGCTTATTTTTTTAGGTTTCATTTAGCATTACTGCTAAGGTGTGTAGCCTTTAGGGGTTCCACACTCAATGCCACGGGTGTTCATTAAAATCCATCCTCTCAGGTTATTCAAAACTCCTGAAATCTCTGAATTCCATGAGAAGTCCAGGTTTTAATTCTACATAAAGCTCCCTGTTCATCATTCTTCCATCGGCATTATAGAGCTTTACTTTCAAAATACATGGCTTAATATTTCCCCAGATACTCAAGAAGACCCCTCTGCAGATTCATAGGCTCTTTATCTATCTAAATCTTTCACTTCTATTACTCTGCCCCTTAAATTCTGGCTGGCCCAAATTTGCACATCTCTCATCTCTACCTCCTCAATTCAGTGAGATTTTATTCTCTGTGGCAGTGTGTGGGAAACATCTCTGATCGGAAGCATGTAACACCGTAGAGTTCATATGATTTGTTTTCTCTGTCAAATAAAAACAAATCCAGACAATGAGGAGAGATAATAAGGCTTTTCTACTGGGAGAATGAGGATATTGCAGGAGCTAGCATTAGGGACAAAGGGTCCTTTGCCAAGAGTCCTTGAAAAATAGGTCCGAGACCTTCAATTATTTTAGCTCTTAAAAGATACTTGAGTACTTTAGGGAGGGGCATGTTGGAGGACTATTTATTTTTCAACTGTTCTGCCTCCTGATACATCCTATATCTGTGCATTTTGCACCCCAAAGGGACTGAGGAATGTGAGTTAATATGTCCTGAATGTGGAGATTGCTAAGAGCTTGGGGAGCTGGGAGAGGGACAAGAAAACTGTGGTGATCTATCAGAGCTGTTATAGGACCATGGCGATTGGAGAGGAGTCCAAGACTTCAAAAGTTAGTCCTTTGGGGTGAACATCAAATATTAACATCCCGATTGGAAAGTAAATCTCTGTCTAACAGATCAGTGGGAGTTAAAAACTGCCGAGCATAATGAATTTGAAGAGATACAGAAAGAGGTTTTGAAAGGAGCAAATCGTATGGTAAGTTTGCTGCTCCCACCAGTGAGATGGTTTGTGTACACTGAGGGGTTATGGTGAGATGATATAAAGTGTTCAGGGTGGCAGAGGTGGTTTCAGTGTCCATCAAAAAGGTGGTAGAGTGACCATTAACTAAGATTATTATTTTATCCAGTGTGTTTAAGTGTTTTGGGGTGGCAGATAGATGCATATCCTTCAGAGGGATCACTGAGGCTTTTGAGTTTGATGAATTATCTTTCTTACTGTACAACTTTTAGCTCAATGTCCCTTTCTTTCCCTTACAATATTTCGGGCTGTCACAGTCTACAGGAGACTGTAGAGAAGTCAAGGTGGCTTGAAGGCCTTGGAATGGGCTTAGAGGATCTGAGAGGTAAAAAGAGAGAAAAGAGGAAGTCTTTGAGAATGGAGTAGATGGGGGACCAATATGGGCAGAGACTGGCCAAAGGATACATAATTGCAATTAGGTAGGAAGAATAAATTCAAGAGATCAGTAGGGTGACTATACTTAATGACCATCCACTATATTTTTGAAGAATGCAAAAAAAAAAAAGGATATATTGAATACTATTACCACAAAAATGACAACTGTGTTAGGTAATACACTGGTTAATTAGCTAAAGTTAACCATTCAACAATGTATTTGTACCTCAGAACACCATATAGTAGGTAATAAATACATATACTGTTATCTATCAGACTAAAAAAATTTTAAAAATAGCTAAGGAGGATAGGTTATCCTCGAGAGTTTGAACAGCCTCAGATAAAGTAAATTGAGATTGCTAATGGCTTGATTAACCTAAGACTGAAAAAGATACTTTTCAGTTTCCACATATCATGAGAAATAAACAGACCATTGATTAAAGGGGAGAGCACAAGAACCCCCAAAGAGGCCATTTTAGTTCTACATTATCCTCAAGAAAATTGTGTCCTTTGGAGATATTTAACAGAATAGTGCTACAATTTCAGAGTATACAGTCAGTGGGAAAAGAGAATGGAGGGTATCCATAGAGTGAGTTACACACAGGATCAGATCATTATCAGAGATAAGACTTTAAGGAGCCAGGAAAGAGTCCCACTCAATTCATTCCCTCATACAGTCCCAAATCCATTAAGCCAGAGAAACTTTCCCATGTAATTTCAGCCAGCAGAGTTAAAGAAAAACAGAAGAAGCTGCACAGAAAGGCCAAGGAAAAGTCTCTGCCTGAATGAGTCAAATAACTCCTTCTTGTGTTTCAACAGACGAGACATCTGTAGCACTAGTTTGAGAGTTGAACTCACTAAAGGCTTCAGGAATCAACAAAGCAGAGAGCAGTTCAAAGGACTTGCAAGGTGCCCTTAGCTAGTTGCGAATATCAGGGGTCCATAGTGGAGGGTCAATCTTAATCCTACTGGGAGCATCAGAACACTGTCAAATCAAACAAATTTGGAATTAACAAGAACAAATTTATTTGTAAAGATTACTATAATAAGAAGAATTCTACAAACAAAAGATTTTTAAGCATCTTAAAGATCAGGCAGAAAAAAGCTTTTCTTTTATAGGGAGGATAAAGCAAAGCTTGAAGGAACCAAGATCAGGGATTGGGACAGACAATGTTTTCCTGAGGTCTGTTGATTCCTGGTGGGGGCAGCTCTGCATTCCAGTTCTGCCTAGAGCTGTGGATGGGACTGTGTTCAGGGTTCTTTGGGTTGTTATTTGCAAAATATAAATTAATGTGAAGTAAACATGATGAAGACCAATCAGTGCATCTTGGATGTATTAATCAGGTTTTATCGGAGAAACAGAATAGGATATGTGTATGTATAAATACATGCATGTGTGTGTGTGTGTGTGTGTGTGTATACATACACACACACATATACATGTATATATATTTAAATAATTGGTTCCTGTGATTATGGAGGCAGGCAAGTCCAAAATCTGCAGGTTGAGCTGGCAGACTGGAGAAACAGGAAAGCTAATGTTGCAGTTTTGAGTCCCAAGATCATCTGTTGACGGAATTCTGTTCAGGCCTTCAACTGATTGAATGAAGCCCACCCACATTTTGAAAGGCAATCTGCTTTACTAGGAATCCACTGTTTTAAATTTTAATTTCATCCAAAAACATCCTTGAATAAACTTCCAGGCTAATGTTTGGCCACATGTCTGGGCATGGTGGCCCAGCAAAGTTGACATATAACCATCACAGCGGAGGCAATGACTTTTCTTGCCAGTATCTCTTCCCTAATGCAATGCAACTCATACAGTAAAGTGCATCAAATCATTTCGGGTATTACATGTATAGTCAGAATTCAAGACACTTATATTTAGTATTCCAATTCATGAGCCTCTGATAATGGACATGAATTTATAATTTTAGCAGTCTTGGGGGGTGAGGAGGTTCAGATACAGGTGGTCGTGCACCTTTCTTTGTAAAGTGCTGTTAGTGATTTTCTCCTGACATTCAGCATTTAATTAATGCTTTATGAAGTCGTGGGGATTTTAAGCACCTGCAATTGTTCATCATGGTCATGTTTAATAGTCTGGAAATAACATGTCATGATCTATGATATCTTTGAATCCATTAGTTTCTTTTACTTTTTTCATCACTAATTTACTAGGTTCATTATGCTTGCATTTTTTGATGCTGTGAGTAATAAGACTTGTTAAATGTGAACTCTAAATATCATCCCCTGTAGATATTCTTTTAGTTGCTTTATTTATTTAATGTTCACTTATGATTGTCAGTAAATTAGCTGAATGATGATACAAAAAGACTAGCAATTTGTTCACTAGAACATGTATGCCAGTTTTATAAAATGTGTGAATAAAATTGTCTACTCAATGTAAAATAAAAAATAGAAGCAAAAATATGACTACATATAAGATATACATATAAATTTAACAAGATACCTAATAGTTTGGATTTTCATAAAATTAAGAAGGTAGTAAATTATTATGTTGCATAAAATATTTTAATTATCAATATATAGACATTCATAAAATAAAGTATAAGTATAAAATATAATAATCATTTGGTAACATTTCTGAACTTTAAATTTTTCTGTGATGGTTGCATAGAGTATACTTGTACATACATAAAATAATGGTAATCACATTTTCAGTAGAATTAACATAATAATGGATACTATTGACAATAGAGAAATGTCTTCAACTTTTAAGCAAAAATATTTTTTCAAGTATGAATTCAATATAATACAATTTCTCATACTTGTGATTGCAGACTGATAAACAACACTCCTGCATACTTTTTACAAAAACAAATGAATCAAGAATGAATTCCAGAAAAAGAAAAAAACTAATAGAAAGAAAACATGATATAAGAGAAAGTGGTTTATATTAATAATAAAATATAACACAATGGTAAAACATGAATAATAATGAAGAGGCATACTTTGTTTAATTTCTAAACATAGGTATTTTGTATTAATAAATTGCAAACCATTGTAAACGTTTGTGTATGAAATAATAGGGTATCAAAATCTCTTACTTGATGCCTTCTTTCTCAGAGAAAAGAGATTTAAAATAGTAATCACCTCTATTTTCCATTACAAAATAACAAATACCCCCAATATTCTGAATACCCCAATTCTTCATCAATCTTTTTTTTAGTTCCCTCATTTTTTTTTAATGGAGGAGTGTTTTCCTTCCTATCTGAATCACTTCTCTACTAATATACACTGAATTTCATCACCTCCCAACTCCTAGTAAAACACTCACTATTGATTATTCTTTTCCATATATGATTTTAAAATCACTCTCTCTACCAAATCTTTTACATCTGTATTTCAATGTATTATTTTCTATCCAATTTTAGGAATTAATGATGCTACATCAGTTAAAACTCACTTCTGTTGTCCCAAATTCTTCTTATAGCTAACACTTAAATTCTACCCTCATTAGAAAAACTATGTAATCCATATCCTATCCTCTCTTGAAATCTTCAATTTAGTTTAATTTGGCTTATGATCTTACATTACAGTTACCTGTCTTCTAAAGTAGTTTTTATGTTAAAGGATTGAAATGCTTGTTTCTTCATTAGATAAGTTAAGTTTTAACCCTTTTAAAAATACTTTTGTTTGGATTTTCATGTACCTCTGTGTCAGTAAATCAAAAATATCTCCTTAGAATTTCAAATCAAAATAATATAAAATTACATTTTGATGACAATTAGAAAGTCATTGTTTTCTAGTGGATGGGTTAAAGTACATTACGTTTATTTGAAGAAGATATGTCCTTTTGTATATATGTTGTCTTATTTATTTAAATATATTTGAATATTAATTTATTTTAAATTTTGGCTATATTAATATTATAAATTATATCATATAATTCATATTATATTTATAATAATATAAATCCACACTTTAATAAACTAAAGAAGAAAACTATTTGTTTTTCTCATTAGATAAAGATTACTTGATAAAATGAAAATGCCATATCTTAATTAAATTACTTGCCAGACCAGCATAGAAAGGAAGTCACTACCCACATGCACACACATTTTTGTAAAAATGTCCAAAATCATAAAAAGAAAATTTTAAAAAATGTAAATGAAATCTCATCTTTATAAGGGAACTCCAATAAGATTAATAGGAAACTTCAAATTAGGAACAATGAATGCCACATGGTACTGGGACTACATATTAAAATTGTTGGAAAATAAATGTAAACCATATGTCTTATATTCAGCAAAAGTATTTCTAAAAAATAAAAAAAAAATAAAAATTGTTCCAGATAAATAAAATCAGATATTTCATGGCTAGCAAACGTGTCTTACAAGGAATACTAAAGGTAGTGCTTCATCCTAAATGCAAGTGCCCACAGGCTATAATTATAGCAGAATCCTTATGGAAACAAATAGCACCAGTAAAGGTAATTATGAAATTATAAAAGAGAGCATAAATGCATATTTCTTCTCCTTTCTTTTCTTAACTAACTTAAAAAGCATTGTACAAAACAACATATATATGTATGTGGGTGTATATATAATTGTATTGTTGGAACTATAATGTATAAAAATGTAATTAATTAACGATAATAGCACAAAGTAGGGAGGTAGGTAAAAAGCTGTATTGGAGCAAGGACGTGACCCAAGATGGTAATAAATCTATAGAAACAAATTAAGAGGACAAGAAATGGTATATAAGAAGGTTGATATAACAAACATAAATACACGCTTGCTCTCTTTTCTTCTCTCAGCCTCTTTAAAAGCCATATAATTATATAAAGTTATAATTATAATGTATTACTGTTGAATTCATAATGCATATACATTTAATATATACAACAATAATCCCATCAGAAAATGGAAGCAGGGATAGCTCCACATAAGAGTAATGTTCATATATTTCACTGGAATTACTTTAGCATAAGTCAGAATTAAGTGTGATAAGATGTATTTGTAAAAACTAGGGGAAACACTAAGAAAATAACTTAAAAATACAATAAAAAAGTAAATGTATTAAAGGAATTAAAAGATTACATTAGATAATATTCACTAATACAAAAGAAAGCAATAAAGGAGGAACATAGAAACAAAAGGGATATATGTCATATAAAAATAAACAATAAAATAGCATATGAATCTGTATATTTTATGAATGATGCTAATTTTGAAAAAAATTAAACAATCCAATCAAAAGGTAATCAGAGTTTACTTTAAAAATGATTTAACTATATGCCATCTATAGCAGATAACTTTAGATGCAAAGACATAAATAGATTAAACACTAAAGAGTGCAGATTTTCTCTACGTGTTATAATTCAATAAATATGCCATTTTACTTTTATGCTAAAAAATTCTCCCAAGCAATGCAAAATTATACCCAAAGACCTTACCTGGACAAATGAAGTCATACGCAATTTAATGCCTGTCTCTGTAAAATAATCACTTCCACACTCACTCTGTTTTAGTAACACTGGACTTCCTATTGTTCCTCATACACAGAGAGAACACATAACTCATGGTCCAACAGGGAGCAAGGATTTTTGAGACTGAAATGGATGTCTATTAATATTCACACTGAAGCCACAGCAATAAACTAGGATTGTTGGGGGAAAATTGGAATGAATGGTGAGTGTATATGCGCACACCAAGTGAGTTTCTGTATTAGAGGCTGTGATGTCGACCTGGAATGGTCCTCTCACAGCTCATTTCCCCTTGCTTTCAGCTTACTGTTTGTTAATGGTTGAATTGTTCCTATCACCCCAGATTTCTAACCTCCAGTACCTCTATCCACTGTGACCTTACAGAAAATATGCTCATTGCAGATATTAGTTAAGATGTGGTCATCTTAGAGTAGGTGGGCTCTTAATCTAATATGACTGGTGTGAGGACACAAAAGAAGACAATGTGAAGACACAAAAGGGGAACACTATGTCAAGAGACAGATCTGCTGACATGGGGCCCCTCATCTCCCAAGATTACTTCACAATTCTTCCCTCCATGGCCTCGAGTGACACAATCAAGTCCTGGGGGTATGGGATCTGGCCTGCAGGCCTGTCTTCTGGTCCCCCAAGTTCAACTCTGACCATGCCAGGGAGAAGTGTGTCCTGAGTTGCCTGTGGAGTGTCCCTCTGCTTCGGGTGCGCCCTGTTCTGCTAGAGCATCCAGGCAGGCAGCAGTGTGGAGGGTTGTGGGGCAGGGAGCTCATAGTCTGAGTCTCTTTCTGAGACTGTCTGGTGACTCCT
>RJWJ010035684.1:0-16542 GCA_004363605.1 Indri indri
GCACTCATGCTTTTTGGAAAAGATTTTCATCTTATACAGAAGAATAAGGTAAGTTAAGCAAATTAGTACAGAGAAATTGCTTACTAACTACAATGAATGTAGGCAACTAATTTGTAAGTCACTTGAGTAGGAAAAATAGCAATAACTTGTTAATAATCCCCTGCCATTAACATCTCATACATCACTATGAACAACTGGAATTTACTCACAGATGCCACAGGCTGCTCATGGGATGGCTGAGAGTATATTCACATATATTTTCACATAAACAGTTATTCTACTCAAAGAAAATGGATTCATGATATTTTTCAGGAAGGTTATTACTCTTTTATGTTTTTCCTTGACTTTCATTTCTTTCCAAGCTCTTCAGAGGTTTGTGGCCTCAAAAATTTCTTATCAGCAGTAAAAACTGCAATTGCTGCAAGAAGAAACATTGTTACTAAAAGCAACTAAAAAATATATTCTAGCAACAGCAAATGCTAGCAAGGATGTGGAGCAATAGGAACTTAGGGGCATTGCTGGTGGGAATGCAAAATGGTATAGCCACTTTGGAAGACAGTTTGGCAGTTTCTTATAAAACCAAACAAACTCTTACCATATGATTTAGCAATCCTGCTCCTTGGTATTTACCCAAATGAGTTGAAAACTTATGTCCACACAAAACGTGCACACATTGTTTATAGCCGCTTTAATCATAATTGCCAAAACTTGGAGGGAACCAATATGTCCTTTGAGGTGAGTGGATAAATAAACTGTGGCACATCTAGACACTGGCCTATTATTCAGTGCTTAAAAAAAAATGAGCTATGAAACCACAAAGAGACATGAGAAATCTTAAATGCATATTACTAAGTGAAAGAAGCCAATCTGAAAAGGCTACAACTCTATGACATTTTGGAAAAGGTGAAAACTACAGAGACAATAAAAAGATCACTGGTTCCCAGGAGTTGAGAGGTAGGAGGGAGAGATGCCTGGGTGGAGCACAGAGGATTTTAAGGGCAGCAAAACTATCCTGTATGATACTATAGTGGTGGATACATCTCATTATACATTTGTCAAAACCCATAGAATGTACATCAAGAGTGAACCCAAATGTAAACCATGGACTTTGGGTGATGACGTGTCAATGTAGGTTCATTGATTTTAACAAGGGTACCACTCTGGTGTTGACAGTTGGGGGAAGTTATGTCTGTGCAGGAGCGGGAGGGACATGGGAACTGTCTGTCCTTTCTGCTCAATTTTGCTGTGGACCCAAAACTACTCTATAAACTAAAGTCTGTTTAAAAATACATAATTTTTTCCCCTAATAATATGGGATAGTTAAGTCTTATTAAAATATTCTTTTTTATTATCTCTCTTCATCCTCAAGGAAGGCAGTGTTCCGAAGCATTTAGGTGGGTAGGTCAATATTTTATGCCTTTAAAAAAATTAATAGACTTTATTTTTTAGAGCAGTTTTAGGCTTACAGCAAAATTGAGCAGAAAGTACAAAATTTACTTATATCTCCTCCACCTCTACAGTTTCCCCTATTATTAACATTTTTGTTAGTATGGTACATTTGTTAAAAGTAATGAGCTGGTATTGATACGTTATTATTAATTAAAGTCCATAGTTTACATTAGGGTTCACTCTTTTTATTGTACAGTATGTGATTTTTTTTTTAAAAAAAAAAGCGTATTTTTCTATGGCCAGGTGTGGTAAAGGAAGGCCGAGGTGGGAGGTCGGAGGATCACTTGAGTCCAGGAGTTCAAGACCAGCCTGGGCAGCTCCATCTCTACAAAAAATGAGACCCCTTCTTTACAAAAAGTTTAAAAACTAGCCAGATGTGGTGGTGTGTGCCTGTAGTCCTAGCTACGTGGAAGGCTAAGGCTGGAGGGGATCACTTGAGCCCAAGAGCTTGAGGCTACACTGAACTATGGTTGTGCTACTGCACTCCAGGTTGGGTGACAGAGTGAGACCCTGTCTCTTTAAAATATATACATATATAAATATTTTTTTCTTTTTTATTTCTTTTCACAGGTATCAATCCCTAAGAGTCAGTGTGTTTTGACAAATGTATAAGGATGTGTATCCACCATTACACTATCATTCGGAATAATTTCACTGACCTAAAAATCCCATGTTTCACCTATTCTTCCCTTCCCCCACCTCACTCACAACCTCTAGCAACCAAGGATCTTTTTACTGTCTCTATACTTTTGCCATTACAGAATGTCGTATAGTTGGAATCATACGGCATGTAGCCTTTTCAGATTGGCTTCTTTGACTTAGCAGTATGCATTTAAGTTTCCTCCCCTTTTTTGAGGCTTGATAGCTCGTTCCTTTTTATCACCGAATAGTATTATGTTATATGGATATACCTATTTGTTTATTCATTCACATATTAGAGGATATCTTGGTTGTTTCCAAGTTTTGGCAGTTATTAAAGCTGCTGCAAACATTTGTTTGCAGATTTTTGTGGACATAAGTTTTCAATTCCATTTGGTTAAATGCCAAGGAGCAGGGATTGCTGGATGGAATGGTAAAAAGTATGTTTAGTTTTGTATGAAACTGCTAAACTGTCTTCCAAAGTGGCTATACCATTTTGTGTTCCCACCAGCAATGAATGAGAGTTCTTTTGCTCCACATCTTCACCAGCATTTGGTGGTGTCAGTGTTTTTGGATTTTTCACCGTTCTAATAGGTTTTTAATGACATCTTTTTGTTGTTCTAATTTGCAGTTCTGATGATGTATGAAGTTAAGCGTCTTTTATGCTTATTGGCTATTTGTGTATCTTTTTTCAGGTGTCCCTTCAGATCTTTTGCCCTTAATTGAGTGGTTTGTATTCTTATTGTTGAGTTTGAAGAGTTATTTATATGTTTGAATTATAGTCCTTTATCAGATTTGTTTTTTGCAAATATTTTCTCCCAGTTTGAGGCTTTTTATTCCCTTAACATTTGTCATTTGCAGCGTAAAAGTTTTTAATTTTAATGATGCCCACTTTATAGTTTTTTTGAATTGTTCATGTCTTTGGCATTTTATCTAAAAAGTCGTTGCCAAATCTAAGGTCATCTAGATTTTCTCCTGTTATCTTCTAGGAGCTTTTATAGTTTTGCATTTTACGTTTAGATCTATAGTCCATTTTGAGTTAATTTTTTGAAAGGTGTAAGGTCTGTATCTAGATTCATTTTTTGCACGTGGATGTCCAGTTGTAGCACTACTTGTGGAAAAGATTATCCTTCTTCCTCCATAGACTTGCCTTTGCTCTTTAGTCAATGATCAGTTGACTATGTTTATGTGGGTATATTTCTGGGCTCTCTCTTCTGTTCCATTAATCTGTTTGTCTGGTTTTTTCCCAATACCATACCATCTTGATTACTGTAACTTTATAATAAGCCTTGAAATTAGGTAGTATGAGTCCTTGGACTTTATCTTTTTCTGGGTCTTTTGCATTTCCATATAGAATTAGGTTGTTGATATCCACAAAATAACTTGCTGGAATTTGATTGGAATTGCACTGAATCTGTAGATCAAGTTGGGAGGAACTGACACCTTAATAATGAGATGTCAGTCTGTGTTCATCTATCCATGAACATAGAATATCTCTCCATTTATTTGGTTCTTATTTGATTTCTTTAATCAGAGTTTGGTAGTTTTCCTCATATCGATCTTGCATGTATTTTGTTAGATTTATACCCAAGTATTTAAGTCTTGAGGGTGTTAATGTAAATAGTATTGTGTTCTTAATTTCCAATTTCAATTGTCATTATTGGTATATAGGAAAGCAATTGACTTTTGTATATTAACCTTGGATCCTGCAAATTTGTTATCATTGCTTATTACCCTTAGGAGTTTTTTGTTGATTCTTTGGGATTTTCTACATAGACAATAACGTCATCTGTGAACAGAGACAGTTTTATATCTTCCTTCCCAATCTGTATACCTTTTATTTCTTCTTGTCTTACTGCAATTGCTAGACCTTCCAGTAGGATGTTTAAAATTTCTTACTTTCTGTACATATGAAAACCTAATGTTTTCTCAAAGATGAGATGAATAGATAAAACATTTTTAAAGAAGTCTGGGTTGTCTTTTTAAATAAAAATAAAACCATCAGTTTTGTAATGACTTACGAAATTTATTCCATTCATTCCAAAAACAATTATGTCCATCCACTCTACTTACCAGACATTGTTTTAGGCACTAGAGATATATCAGTGAATAAGACAGAAAAGGTCTGTGGCCACAAGAAGCCTGCATTCTCTGTGAAGACTTACAGTTAATGATATTTATTGAAAAGGTATACTATATTTCTTTGTTTAAAAAGCTTGTCCCTATATTAGTGATCTTGTGTCAACAACTTGCTCATGAATTTGGGATAGAGATACAGAAGCTTCTTTATTGGGTACTGATTAAGCAGGGGAGAAAGTGTTTATTGGATAAGGATAAAGAATTTTGTTCATACATCTGAACTCGTGTCTGTGGCTGTATGTGGTTATAGGAGCCCTAGTTTGAGTGTGAAGCCAAGTTGGTGAGGCTCAAATTTTATTGTTGTTGTTATTACCCAAGTCTGTTGGAGGTGAGAACCAAACACGTATTGGAGGGGAAAAGTCCTACCTTTAGCTAGCAAATAATCTTAAATTCCAGATACTATAGATTATTGATTCCTTTGCCAAGGGTTCTTAATCTTTTTTGGATAATGGAACTCTTTGATAATCTGACGAGGCTACATTCCTTCTCCCCAGAAAAGTGTACCTGCATATAATTTTGGGAATTAATAGATTCCAATGAAATCCATTCATGGACCCCTCAGGGGTTGATTAGTCCAAAGTTGAGAACCCCTCCCTATAATCAGAATCACAGTGAGAGTTCAATGGAGAAAAGTAAAGAACGTGCCAGTGTTTAAGGATTTTTAGTAAATGTGTGAGGGAATTTCAGGATGCGTACCTTTTTTATAAACTAATACATCCTAATTTTTATAAAAACAACTTCAGGCTTTTGAATATGGCCTCATTATTAAAAGTAAAGACATTTCACTAATAAAAGTGTTTGGAATTTCATAATTGGGAGGGTAGAAAATAAAGACCCATGGATTGAAATTGCAGTGTTATAAGGGGAAAAATTGCTTTACAAATGGGTTGAGTTTGTTGTTTTATTTTTAAAATTCAACTTTCCTTATTAGGTGAGAACTAGAACAGTTGCTGAATGTGTAGCATTCTACTATATGTGGAAGAAGTCTGAACGTTATGATTACTTTGCTCAACAGACAAGATTTGGAAAGAAACGATATTATCATCACCCCGGAGTTACGTAAGTACCATGGGTTTGACGTCAGTGACTTTTGTTTTAAATCATGATATGCGGTCATAAAATTATTGGGGTGTATTTTTCAGGGACTATATGGATCGTTTGGTAGATGAAACAGAAGCTTTGGGTGGGACGGTAAATTCTTCAGCCTTAACTTCTAACCGGCCTGAGCCTATTCCTGATCAACAGCTGAATATTCTCAACTCTTTCACTGCCAGTGACTTGACAGGTAAAGTGAAGATCTTTTTGGGTTCTTTAGTATAGGTTGTTGGAAAATTGTGTCCTCTTTGCTTCGTATTACAGGACCACTCACTTAACCATGTTCCATTTCTTTTTAGCTTTGACCAACAGTGTAGCAACTGTTTGCAACCCCACGGATGTGAATTGTTTGGATGATAGCTTTCCTCCACTGGGCAACACACCCCGTGGACAAGTAAATCATGTGCCTGTTGTAACAGAAGAGTTACTCACCCTGCCCAGCAATGGGGAAAGTGATTGTTTTAATTTATTTGAGACTGGATTTTATCACTCGGAGCTAAATCCTATGAACATGTGCAGTGAAGAGTCAGAACGACCAGCAAAGAGATTGAAAATGGGCATTGCCGTTCCTGAATCCTTTATGAATGAGGTTTCTGTAAATAATCTGGGTGTGGACTTTGAAAATCACACACATCACATCACCAGTGCCAAAATGGCTGTTTCTGTGGCTGACTTTGGCAGTCTGTCTGCCAGCGAGACCAACGGTTTCATCAGTGCCCACGCTCTGCATCAGCACGCCGCCCTTCACTCTGAGTGACGCAGGGAAGGAGCCCAGAATCAGTGTGTGTTCAGTACCAGTAAACTTGAGGGGAGCTATCAGGTTTGCATAGTCTTTCACTGGAAGTTTGAACCTTTTTCACTATGACATCAGTGATGTCAGTATATATAGAACTATATCTTGATTTATCAAGAGTATTTTCATTTTTCAATCCATAAATGTGGAAATGAACTATGATCAGCAGAGTTGGGAACTAAGATTGAACTCTGTGGTGCAGCTTTAAGCTCTGCTTCTCTCTTCCTCATCCCCAATACCTCTTCCCCACTCCCTTCTTTTTCTATTCTTTTCTGTTCCCCACTGCCCTCACTCCCAATTTTAAAACCTGTAGACGGAGGCCACCAGCTCAAAACCAGCACAGATGTTCTGAACTGAATGGCGTGGCTTCTTTTCATGTAAATTCCTTTTGCCGTAACGGATGCAGTGGAATAACAATGTTTACAGGTACCGATCCCGATCCCTGCTCAATGTAGCATTTTTTTGGTTTTATTTTCTTAATTAATAAAAGCAGGGGTAGGTTTCTTTAAACTGCACAAACATGCAAGGATTTTTTTAAAATGGAAACTTCTCTCATGTTATTCAACTAGAGCACTTCAGTTTACAAAACAGCAAGTCCATCTTTATGGAAGCCAGCACGAGGAACTGTGTGCAAATTATGAAGACACTTGCTTGGATCCTGCTTCAAAATTCTAGACCAGGGCTACCTTACACAGAATTGGCCATTTTACTGCCAGGAGATTTCTGTGTAACTTCATTTATTGGCTAAAAATTTGGTATTTGAAGATGTGGTATTCAGATGGGCTTTTGTCCACCATTGTCAAGATTGTAATCTTAAAAATCATATACCGGTCATTGATAATTTAGTTTATCCTGAGGCAGTTGACTTGCAGAGGCACAGTCTACAAAGCCTCGGACGTTGCCACTCAATGGTTTACATTTTGGGACACCTCTTAAGTTGTTCGTAGCACTGCAGTTCAAAGTGTTAATATTTAGAGGGACTTCTAGATTTTATACATAATGCAGTAGAACCTTGAAGTATATTTAAGCTTTTTTGTTTAGCTTGAACACTTGGCAAGAAAAATGTGAGTTCCTATCTGAAATAGAATGGTACGTTACCACTTTAAGTTTTAAAAAGTGATAAACATTCAGATGTATCTCAGTTTTATTTTTATTCTAAACATCGTGAATGGGAAGCCATTGTCATAAACTTTGGCCATTTTTGCTCTGTAGACATGCCTCTTTAAGTTATAAGGTGAATCAAACAATATGTGATACAGTATTAGGATATAATAAACTTTGCTTTTATAATACAGTTAAAATACAAAATTCCTTTTTTTTGGCACCATCTTAATTAAAATTTTTGATTTTTACTAGTTATGTTGCTTTGCAAAAAACTTAAATGTTTGGCTACATTGCTAATATTTGTAAGTGTAAGTTGCTTCAAGGTTGTGCTGATGAGTAGATAGGACGTAGTGATTAGTGATCGAAAGGGAGGGTATTTATTATACAAACTGTGAACTGCAATGACATCCTTAGTTTTGGATGATGTGTATTCTTGTTTTTCTTTGCAGCATTTTAATGAAGATTGCTTTGAAGTGTTTACGCAGTAGCACATTTACTATAAAAATTTAGTTTAGCACAGTGGACAAAAGTAGTTAATAACTTAAAATCAGTCTCTAATTTATACATCTAAAGTCTAGCATTCCTATATGCACACAGTAAATAATGGGTAGCCTGGGCTCTGTGTTGCTTTCTGATATTTTTATCCAAGGTTGTCAGCTTCTTATTGCTGTGTTGGTTGTGCTAAACTTTGAACCTTATTTCTTTTATTAAAAATCAGTACACTTTCTATAATTTAGTAAGATACTGGCCATAATGTTCCATTGTTATAACTTTAATTTTCACTCTGGGTTTACAGTGGCTGGTCTGTATAAATAATTTACACAAAGATGACTGAATGCTAATACCAGTTGCACTTAAATGAACATGCCCATTCTCAGTAGCTGATGCAGTAATATATTCAGTTTATCTATGCATTGCTGGGATCTTGATATAAGATGGAAACAGTGTTTCTTATCTAAAGTTTTGATTATCAGCAAGTTGAATGGACACTTTAGTTATTTAAATAAAGATTTTTGACCAAAATCCAGAAAATGGTATGAGAGAAAAATAAATTCCAGCTAGTTTAATAGATTTTTAAATGCCAATCCGATTTTAGCCTCTTAGAGAGTGCTAACTAGCTGGTAACGTTTACTTTTAATTCCTTGTTAAAATGAGGCAATAATTTGCAAGATTTTTGTATATAAGTGTAAATTCTTCATATCTTTTTAGATCTAATTCAATATTTTCTGACTACTTCTGCCATGTATAATACCATTTTTGTGCATGCTTGATGTGACATTCATAAATTGTACCACTATGACTTTATCCATGTAAAATAGCTATTTATTGAATTTTCTTTTAAAAGCTGGATTTACTTTTTTCTCTCCGTTTAAACCATCTTAACAGAATTTGTTACTGTTTATTAAAAGAATTGCGTTTGAAAGCATGAAAATAACTGATTTATAATCATATGAAGAAATAATAATGCCTTTATTATCAAGTGTTAAGCACAATTCTTATAACAAACTGTGATAAATTCTTTGTTTTTTTTCCTTTGCCGCATTATTTTTGTATGAACAAACCAAAAATTCATGGTGAGCAGTTGCAGTGTTGGCCGATATATCTTTAATGTACAGGGAATTTGAAGAGGACAGTGGATTCATTTAGAAGTGTAACTGGTGCTGTGATTATAGCAATACTTTACTTTTGTTAGTTGTACTTCATCTTTTTTACGCTAGCTTTTTAAATGTTTAGTTTTCCTCTTGTCATGGTCAACTGCTGAATTTACTTGAAGGATGTAGAATACTGTTTAAATAATACTAAAATCTGTACAATTAGGTCAAAGAATTGTGCAATTGTTTCCTTTTTAATTTTTAAAATCGAGGGTCATAAATATTTGAGAACGCCAGATCTGATAGAGCATAGTGATACTATTTAATTTAACCAAAGTCTCTAGTGAGTATTTCAACTTTGAATGTAAACTAACAAATAAACCTGACCACCAAGGAGATTGTTTGCCCAGAGTTTCAAAGCACATTGTCTACAAATGGGAACTGAAATAATTTATAAAAATATTGACATTACTATGTTTTTTAAAAAGTTCCTAATTTTTTCACTAAAAGGAGGAAACTATTAGTTTTATTGTTAAATATGGTAGATACTATTCCTCTTAGATGACCAGTGATTCCAATTGTCCCAGTTTGAAATAAGTACCCTGTGAGTATGAGATAAATTAGTGACAATCAGAACAAGTTTTAGTATCAGATGTTCAAGAGGAAGTTGCTATTGTCGCATTGATTTTAATATTTGTACATAAACACTGATTTTTTTGAGCATTATTTTGTATTTGCTGTACTTTAATACCTGGTGTACAGTTCCAGAAATAAAAATCTGGAAATCTTTTTTTTCTTGGTTTTGTGTGAGTGTTTGCCAAAAAT
Organism: Indri indri; assembly: GCA_004363605.1. Classification (NCBI taxonomy): domain Eukaryota; kingdom Metazoa; phylum Chordata; class Mammalia; order Primates; family Indriidae; genus Indri; species Indri indri. Next base: position 9,637 of record RJWJ010035684.1, read on the forward strand.
AGATTTTTTATTTAATGAATCTTAAGCTATACCAAATAGCTAATATTACACCCCTGTTAAATTGGTTTTACATGCAGTAAATAAGACATATGATACATAAGTAATAAAGACGGTAGATAAGTTTTCTTTAAATCCTCTATAGTAGTTTTCCATCTATAATAAAATTCTAACCATCTTAAAGTAAGGATTATACTTTCGTTTTAATTCAGGAAGCATTTGTTGAATGTTATGTTTCAAACACTGTTCTAAGCAACTGGGTCTTTTAGGAAAACATGGTATCTGAAACTTGATCAAGTATTGTTTGACAGACTATGTTCAACTAGTCTTCCTTATCTACACTATTCATAGTTTCATTGAACCTACCTAGTCACATCATTCCTAAACCTTCATCATTTCAAGCTAAAGATCTTGCCTTAGCCTAATTTCACAAGTTTGTCCCTGTATTTCATTTTCTGTGACCAGAACTTTATCTAGTTCCATTCTTAATATGCAGTGATCAGACTGCACATAATATCCAAATTCTGTACAAGGCCAAGAAGGGGATACAATGAAAGCAAAAACTTTCACTCCTCTGCTTTTGGTTACTTGTCTAAAACCATATTCCTTCATTCTCCAAAGGGCCTCAGCGTGGGGGGCTTGTGTGGTGGTCACATGCACAGAAGCACCTCCAGAGCGGGGACAAGCACAGTGTTTGAATACAGCCAAGGCAGCAGCCAAGTGCCCCCTAAGAGCTACACAGTAACTTCAGGCTTTGAGGGAGGAAGAAGCCTTGTGGAAGCACAATAATCTCTAGTGACTTCTAGGTTACCAGAAGTCATTTTGACCATAATTTCCATCAATAGTGTGCTTTTTGAGCCTCTTGGTGGTAAGTGCTACAGAGAAAAATAGGGAAGTGGAATGGAGAGTACTGGGGTGGGAGCCAGGGACTGCAACTTCAATAGGGTGATGAGGCAAGCCTGCTCTCTGAGGTGACAGGAAAGGGGAGAACAAACTATGTGGCCATCTGGAGGAAGATCTTTGCAGGCAGAAGGAACAAGTGCAGAAGCCCTGAGGTGGAACGTGCCTGGCAGGTTCAGGGAGTGGCCAGGGGGCAGGTGTGGCTGGGAAGGAATGAGCAAGGTGACAACCAGCAGAGCAGATCTGAGGTAAAGAGCAGCTAGATCATGTATGTGAAGGACTTCATTTGCTCCAGGACAGGAGGAGGATTTTGAGCAGGGGCATGTCAAGATCTGACTTTAAAAGAATCACTCTTGGTGATGTATTCTGTAAGCAGAGCAGGTATGGAAAGAGGAAAGACAATTAGGAGGCTACTGAAATTGCAATAAACTAGGGGAGTAAAGCTGGTGGCACAGCAGTGAAGGTGGTCAGAATCTGGCTATACAGGTTCCATGAAGATTCCAGGGGCCCAATAAATAACACCCCCCTTCCTATCCAAGTTTAGAACTGAGAATTGGAGCAGGAGTCAGGTCAATGGAGAGCAAAGTAACTATTGCTAATAAAATTCTGGGGAAGATGGCTTCAGAGCTCTGGCCAGGGTGGCTTGCTAATACTCCACCTCTGAAGTAGACTCACTCTGGCACTGGCTGGGCTGGCTACCGGCTGCTCCCTGCACAAGGCAGAGAACTGCCCAGGACACATTCTTTCTGCTGGCAGGCAGAGTCTACAGAGAAGGAACTAGAAGGGTGCGGGCCATTGGTGCCTAGTTCTCCAAACATACTCTCAGAAAGTCACTTCCTCCATCGGGGGAGAGAGAGCGGGTATGAGCATTACAAACGGAAGCCCTCCACATAAACCCTGAGCCATGGGGAATAGGTATTCTTCCCACTGACACTATCTTTTAACTGTATTCCTGCCTGAAAACAATCTCTTGCTCTTTTTTTTTTTTAACCTTTTTTTGGTGTGGAAATGGTCAAAGAGTAAATAGTACGAGGACCTCACACTTTCCTCTTACCCAGCTAGAACAATCTTTAAATTGTACATACACACACCAATTTACTCATAGCAACACAACAGATATTTTTTACTTGATTCTGTAAAAATAAAGTTTTTACATAAGTTTGTAGACATCAACAGTACTACAAAAATTACTGGTGCTTGGCTAAAATTTTACAAACCACCACAGAGCTGTACAAAATAAACAAAAGAAAAATTGAAATTATAAGTTCAAGTAGTAGGTTTTAATTTAATAAGCTATTGTGTATTTAGGTGAAGCCCAATTAAAATTTGAATTGCATTACAAATTTGAAATTGTAATGAAGCAAATAGCTTTTATCATGAAATTGGAACATAATATAATATCAGCAAAAATGAAAAATTCCTATTCCAATTAGGTCTCAAAATATTTGTTCTACAGGTGGAACTCAAGAGAAGTGATTAACAAAAAACATTTCGATAACTGGGTAGAAAACCTAATTTCTAATTCAGAGTTAGCTGACAATTGTGTAGTAGTTTGAAAAAAACTCTTCTCCTTGGTTGATGTCCCTAAGTGCGACAAGAACGACACATCGAAGCGGGCTGAAAACAAAAAAATATACAAAAGGTAAGAATATTGACAGATAAAAGCTCATATTTTTAATGTAACCAGTATGGGTTTTATAGATGTAACTTTCTCTCTACTCAGGTTCCGTACATTTTAGTTTATACATTTGATTTCTGTGAGGAAACAGTTCTTATCCCTGATGCAGGTACTCTAGAGTAGAGTATGTCTATATTGTTAAAAAAGACCACAAATCAATAGGTGTATACAATTGACTCCCTCTTCGGAAAACTGTTTCTATTTTTAGGCCCCTAAAACTGGTATCACAAAAAGGATTTTAAAATGACATTATAGTTTAACATTCTTTTATTAATTTGTATCTTGTATTCTAAAAAATGGAAACATTACTTAAAATTAGTTGGAATTAAAAAAAATACTTTCTCTGGACACAGTAAGACACTGTTATATATACACCTTCGAAGTTCTAATGATATCATACCCCAGAGTGTGTAGCTAAAAAAACCTAATTGTTCTAACACACACATGTAGAGACACAAAAGTTATCAAGTTTTAAGTACAGTGAACAGTCCAAGTTTTAAAAATCATTTATCTTAAAAGGATAATTTAATAGGTCCTATGTAAAATAAGGTGTGCTAGCAACTCAGTGAAAAGATTATATATTCCTACAGCATTGTTAACAAAGAACTCACTCTCCAGAATTACTTATATTTAAAAATTGTTATTTGAGTATTCTCAGTAGACTTTCCACTTAATAAGCAGAAAATAAATGTTACATTAAAATATGTATCTTCTGGATATAGTCCTTTTTTTCACTATTAGATTTCAGAACCAAATAGTGAAATGGGCAAAAGAAATCATAGTGTAATTTGGCCTCTTTCTTCAATTGGGTGCTTTCTTGTGAGGTAGAGAACATGATACTTTAAATGATTAAAGTAAAAATGTATTTGAAGATTTTGTGGGTAGGAAAAACAACAGAATCATAAGAAAAAAACTTTAAGGTCAATGCTTGTAAAGTATTACATAGAATAACAATGGATAATAATAAGCAGAATAAGCTAAGTTAAAGGAAAATTTTAAATTTCAAATATTTATATTAACACATTAAGGTGTGATGAACATAAAAAAATCTGTTACTTATAATTTTTCACTAAAAATGTCTTACCCCAAATTCTCTATAGCTTTTTCTTAGAAAATTTTTTTTTAAGTACCACATAAGATAGGAAATGCTCTTTTAGAAGACTAACCTTTGTTTGTCATAGCTGTAGGCAATGTTTGGAAGATACTGCTTCAGTTCTATAGGGAAAACGGCAGGCACATCAAATTCCTGATAACAGACATTAGCTGCTCTGTCTAGGAACAAGCACAAAATTTTTAGATAAAGAACCATGATACAAGGTCATGGAAAACAGTATTGAATTATGACACTTAACATATGGTTTTCTAAACTATTGGAACATGCTCAAAATAATTACTACTATGTTCCAGGCACTGTGAGAATTTTTTTTAAATGGGTCATTGGGAATGAAACTGTTAGATTTTATATATTTATATATATATTTATATATATAGTAAATAACAATATGTAAAACAGAATATCTAAAAAGCAAATAAAACATTTACATATAATAAACATGTTTATATTATATACAAACATATATAATACTGTATGTTTTATTGTTTACTTTTTATATACCAGGAAATAGAGGCTCAGAAAGGTTAAAGGTTAAATAAAAGAGACAGGCTTGGAGTTCAAATCTCCCTAACAACAAAGCCTATGCTAAATGTAGCCAAATGATCAAACTTTTACCTACGGGAAAGTCAAATCCTAAAGAAGGTAAGTGACTCACAAATTTAGCAATAGAAAGAGGATACCAGTCTAGCGATTAATCTATAAGGCTATTTTGAGGCACTGACAAAATAATCTCTAAACTAACTAAAACGCTATTTAAAAAATGCTAAAATAATAATGATCAAAAGGACAGTTATCAATTGCCTATACTCACTGCAAAATCAGAACAAAAATAGTAACTTAAAGAATTCCAAGGCCACGCCTGTAATCCTAGCACTCTGGGAGGCCGAGGCAGGTGGATCACTCAAGGTCAGGAGTTCGAGACCAGCCTGAGCAAGAGTGAGACCCCCCCACCCCCATCTCTACTAAAAATAGAAAGAAATTATTTGGACAACTAAAAATCTATATAGAAAAAAATTAGCCGGGCATGGTGGCACATGTCTGTAGTCTCAGCTACTCGGGAGGCTGAAGCAGTAGGATTGCTTGAGCCCAGGAGTTTGAGGTTGCTGTGAGCTAGGCTGACGCCACGGCACTCACTCTAGCCTGGGCAACAGAGTGAGACTCTGTCTCAAAAAAAAAAAAAAAAAAAAAAAAAAGAATTCCTAATAATGTCTATCATTATTTCCCCAAATTCTCTCTCTGTTTTCTTCCCTCCAAAAGTTATAGTTGCTTAAGGACTTTGAATAGCTGAGATGTTACACACAACTGCCTTTGGCACTCAGTTATGTGGCGAAGGAGTAGAATTAACCATTGTTATATCTCATCTCACAGCTCCGTGATGCTTACTTACCATTTGAACAATTGTTGACGTACTGTCCTACAGCCAGGGGATTATGAATTTCTGATGTTAGCCATGTACTATCACTCATTTTTAAAGGGCCAAGTCGATCCCTCCCATTGCAAGATCTGAAACAGGTGAAAGTATTAGCTAAGGGGTTATTCTTCTGTATCTTAAAATAGAATTCAAAAATACAAAATTTACCCTAGAATTAAACAAGTGCAATTTATCTTTAAAAAAAAACTTGTCTAATCAACAGGATAACCGAGTTGTTAGTAGAAGCTATCTAAATAGATTTTTATTTAAAGTACAAATGCTGCTGGTCATAATCATTGTTGTAAATGTGGTTCTGTCTCCTATACTTAAATTTGAACATGGGCATAACTTACCTGTACACAACTTTTGATATTCCTTTGTCATTTCCATCAATGAGTACCCCATCCAGGCATCTAAAAATAAATGGATTTCCAATGGACTGGAAAAAGATTGGCTCATACTTCTGATATACTGTACCTATTATACAATAAGAGAAGACATATTATAGCAACATGGAAAAATCATAAACAGTGTGGTAAGAACATTTCTCTGAAACATAATCACATTCTCTTTGGTTACTTCCCCCTTTAAAGAGTGAATGTCCATTAGCAGAGCATAGAACCAACTTGTGCACACAGCAGAATAAAAAAAATATACCTATCTTGGTTAATGAAAATATGAACATTATGTTTTAGGTTCGGTTTTACAAAATCACATATTTTTTTAAGTAGAGTGTGATTTGACAGCTAAGGAGTCTTTTAAAAATGTATTTTGCTAATAATTTAATAATGTAGACATATGATGTCAGATGAATCTGACATTCAGGTTGTTTCTCCTTTTTCTGGCAAAGGAGAAAAGGAGAAAATTAATATTTACCAGGTGCTTCCTATGTGCCGGGCATGTTCATCTATTTATTAAATTTATTTTAGTATTAATTTGTTTGGTTGGCTTGTTCTATTTAATCTTTATAGAGTTAGGTTAGTTGTACAACAGGAAACTCAGACTTTCTTGCTTGGGGATGTAAAATTAGAAAATAGCAGAATGACTTTTTAAAAACCTGGTCTATCAAACTCAAATATTCACATACACACTTTCCACTATACCAAATAACATAAGTTTAACAAATAACATCCTATTGAGCATTCTAGTCAATGATCTTTTTTTGCAAAGAAGTTGCCTTACTAGTGTAGAAATGGCAGGAACATCTTTACTCAGTGATTTATGATTTAAACTCTATCTTTTATGTTTTGACCCATGTCATTTTTATCTTTAGTCATCAACTAAGCCAAAGTGGCTTATTCTCTAGTGCTTTCTAAGTAATTTGTACAAGTGGACTATACAATGTTCTAAACATTGGCTAGAAAGATTTCCTTAAAAGTGCATTTATTCCATCACATACTCCATGATACTTTCTAACATAATTTACAAACAGTTCATTCCCAAATTAGAACTTTAAAGATCTATGGAAACCTGAGTTTCCAATTCAACCCTTTAAGGACTACAGGGCTAGGCATTTTGTTGAGCTTATATTAATCAGTATGCAAGAAACTTGGCAAAGTACTAATCGTGCTGTTACCAGGATACATAGATACAACCGCTCCTTTTGGTACCAATCCTTTAGTAACGAAGACACCTTTCCCAGCAGAAATCAAAGAGCTAGTTGCTCGAGCAACACTGAAACCCAATGTCTTATAAAGAATTTCTTCTGGTTTTAAGATATTTTGCTGTTGATGTCTGTTTTCAAGCAGTTTCACCCTTTGATGTTCAAGTGCCAGAAGGTCTTGATATTTTGATTTAACAGGTTCT
>RJWJ010035685.1:0-16525 GCA_004363605.1 Indri indri
AAAATCACTGTGTCTATTCAGCCCCAGCATCTTTTGACAGGTATGCTCCAGCTCTGTGGTCACCAACCCCTTCTTACTCTTCCCCAGTTTTGATCATCCTTGCAGCTCTCTTCATGGCACCATCCTCTTTGTCACTGAGGCCCCCAATCTCAAGTGGTTGACTGCTCTTTCTCTCCTGAAAACTCCCACTCTTCTTCTCCCAGGCTCTACCAGTTTTCAACAAGTTGCAGATTCCTGCCAGTTCTACCCAGTCCTTCACTGAGACTCTATAGCCCTGAATCATCTAAGCCTGATTGAATCAAGGTATCTGCCTGCCAAAAGAAAATAAAACTTTTCTGAAGAATAACATCATCCAGAGCTTCTGAAATTCAATAAAATATTACTAGGAATGACAGGAAACAGAGTCAAATGATGCAAAGCCAAGATAAAAAACACCAGAAAAAAACTCCCAAACCTTGACATCTAGTACTGGAGTTATCAAATACTGACTTTAAAATAATTACATGAAGATTATGTTCAAGAAAATCGATGAAAAATAAAGAATTTCTTAAAGAAAGTAGGAATTTATGAAATAAGAATCAAATGAAAATTCTAGAAGTGAAAAATACAATAACTGAAATTAACAATTCAATGGATAGGCTTAACACTAGATCGGACATAGTAGAACAGAAAATTAGCAAACTGTAAGAGAGGTCAATAGAAAATATCAAGATTGAATTTTAGGGAGAAGAAAAAAAAGATGAAAAATACAGAAAAGAGTTCAACAGATACGTGAGACACAATGAAAAGTTCTAAAATATATGTAATGGGAAGTCCTAGAAAGAGTGGAAAGAGAGAAATGGGCAGAGGCAATATTTGAAGAAATCTTGGCTGAGAATTTTTCAAAATTGACAAAAACATCAAGCTTCTTTGCAAGCCCCAAATAGAATAAATATAAAGAAAATTACACCAATTCACAACATAACAAAGCTTATGAAAATCAAAGATGAAAAGAAAATCTTTAAAATAGCCAGAGGTAAAAACCACATCACCTCCAAAGAAGCATCGATACAGCTGACGATTGTCTTCAACAGAAGCACTGATGGCTGACAGAGGACAGAGTGATGTATTCAACGTGCTGGAAGAAAATGACTTCCAGCCAAGAATTATTTACCCAGTGAAAGCATTCTTCAACAATGAAAGTGAAATAAGACATTTCAGACAAAACAGCTGAAAAATTTTTTGCTGGCAGACCCTTACTGAAAGAAATATTAAAGTAAGCTGTTGAAGCAAAAGGGAAATTTTCCCAAATGGAAGCACAGTAATGCAAGAAGGAATAAAGAGCACTGGAAAGGGAAAATATGTGGAAATATTTAAATGCATTTTGGCTAATTAACATAGTAACTGCTATGTCTTGACATATGTAAAGTATTTCTAACGGTAAAATATATGACAACAAAAGGATAAAAGATAGGATGGCAGTGGATGGGGTTTAAATGATCTTAGGTTCCTGCCTTGTTCAGGAGTGGCAAGCACACTAATGTAAGATATGCTCTCATGATCTCTATGGTAACCACTAACAGCAGAGTAAAGGAATATATAACTATATTCTTAATAGGATACATAATTAAATAGGATACACAGTTAATAGGATACATAATTACTTTTAATTACATTAATAGGATACATAATTAAATACTTTTCTACAAGGAATATTCCAGGCCAAGATGGCTTTACCAATGAATTCTTCCAAACATTTAAAGATGCAGTAACCAATTTTCACACAAATTCTTGGCAAATAATAGAAAAATGAGGAAGGTTCCCCATCTTGTTTCATAAGGTTAGCATAACTTTGATAACAAAATCTGAGAAGGCTACAAGAAGGAAAAATTACGAGTCAATCTCTCTTCACGAACATAGATGCAAGAGTTCTAAACAAAGTATTAGCAAATCAATACGAGTTACATATAAAATAGATACTACATCACAATAAGTTGGGCTTATTCTAGTACATAAAGTTGGTTTAATTTTCAAAATTCAATCAGTGTAATTCACTACAATAGCAAAAAGAATAAACAGTACACGATTGTCTTGACAGATATGGAAAAAGCATTTGATATATCACCCATTCACGATTAAAACCCTCAGCACGCTAGGAATAGAGATTGTGGCTGACCGTATTTTCCAAAAATAGCTACAGCTATATTTCTTCCAGAACTTGCAGAACTCAGTGACTACCTTGCTGGGTAGGATGCAGTGGAAGGGATGCCAAATGACTTTTGAGCTAGATCACAGAAGGTAATACAGCCTCCACCTGGCTTTCTTGTGGGGTACTTGCCCAGGTGACCCACTCACCACAGTGTGAGAAAGCCTGAATTAGCCTGTATGGAGAGACCATATGGAGAGGCCCAAGCAGAGAGGCTGGCAGCCAACTTCTGGCATCAACCACCAATTGTGTGAGTAAACAAGCATTCAGCTGATTCCATCTCCCCAACTTCAAGTCCTCCAGCTGAGGACCTGGACATTGTGAAGCAGGAACAAGCCTTTCCAACTGTCTCCTCACAGAATCCAGTAAAGGCTGTTCTTTGCCACTAAGCTTTGGGATGATTTGTTACGCAACCGTAGGAACTAAAATAGAAGGAATCTTCCTCAATTTGATAAATGTTATCCTGAAAATCCTATAGCTAACATCATACCTAACGATGAAATATTAAAAGCTTTCCCCTTGAGTTAGGGAATGAGACAATGATGGTCCCTATCACTTCTAATATATATTTCACTAGTTTTCTTAGCCAATACAATAAGGCAAGAAAAAGAAATAAAAGGCATAATATTTGGAAAAGGAAAAATTAAAACCCTCAGCACACTAGGAATAGAGATTGTGGCTGACTGTATAATAAAACTGTCAACTTTGGTGGATAACAGAACAGAAGAATCTAAAAGAATCTATCAACTTTTAGAACCAGTAAGCGGATTTGACATGGGTTTTGGATACATAGCCAACACTGTGTACAAAAAAAAATTCTATTTTTAAATGCTAGTCACAAAAAAGACTTTTCAAAAATAACTTTTAACAAAAGCACTTACAAATCACATAAGAATAATTCTAAAGAAATATTGGCAAGAACACAAAGAAAACTAAAAAATATTACTGAAATTAAAGAAGATCTAAATAAATGAAAGGCTTTAATATGCTAAGGGATTGGAAGACTCACTGTTGTAAAAATGTCAGTTCTTCTCAAATCAATCTATAGATTCAATGTAATCCCAATCAAAATCTCAACACGTTTTTGTACATGTATGTGCATGCAAATTTATGAAATGATTTTAAAATGCACGTAAAGTGCAAAAGGCTAAACATGGCAAAGACAATCTTGAGGAAGAACAAAGTCAGAGCATTTACAGTACCAGATATCAGACATATTATAAAGCTACATTATTTAAAACAGAGTGGTATTGGTGCAAAGATAGACAAATAAACACCCAGTGAATGAGCCCAGAAACAAACTCACACTTCTAACCACCTGATTTACAGCAAAGATATCATTGTAATACAATGGGGAAAGGATAATCTTTTCAACATAGGTGCTGGGTGAATGGGGCCTCTCTCCGAAAAAATGAGCCTGTACCTCTATTTCAAACCATACGCAAAAATCCATTCCAAATGAATTATAGACCTAAGTGTGAAAGGAAAAACAATAAAGCTTCTAGAAGATAACATAGAAGAATATATTTATAACATTGAAGTAGGTAAAGATTTTTTAAACAGGACACAAAAAGTACTAAGCATAAACAAAAAATTGGTAAGTTGGAGAAACTTCTCATCAAAAGAAGAAAAAATAGAAAGGCATGCCACAGACTGGGAGAAAATATTTTCAATATTTACAATGCATGCATCTTATAAAGGACTTCTGTCTGGAATACATAAAGAACTTCTAAAATCAATAAGAACAATATGAACAATACAACAACAACAACAAATGGCAAAAGATTTACACTGGCCCTTCACAAAAGAAATGTCCAAAAAGCATTAGAAAATGTGTTCACAATCATTATTCATCAGGGAAATGCAAATTAAACCCATAATGAAATACCACTTTCCACCCACCAGAATGGCTAAAAACAAACAAAGAACTGGCCCTACCAAGTTGTTGAGAAGATGGCACATATTGTCAATATATTGCCAGAGGGAGTGTAAGTTGGTATGGTCACTTTGGCAAACTGTTTTGGAATATCTTCTAAAGCTGATCAGGCATACGCTTTATCCTCCTAAGTAAAATATCCAAAAGAAATGCATACATATAGGCACCAAAAGATGTACAAGAACAACTTAATTCACTGGGTAAATTGTGGTCTCTTTATATAATGGGATATTATACAACAATGAAAACTGAATTACTGCTACATACAACTAAATGGAAATATCTCACAGACACAGAATAGTTATATAAAATTTAAAAACAGGAAAACCTAATCTGTAGTTAGATATGTCAAACAGTGATTATTTTTAAGGATCGTGATGACTGGGGGCGGGCATAGGGTGGCTTCTCATGCTGGTAATCTTTCACATCTTGGTCTGGGTGGTAGTTACATGAATGATTTCATTTTGTAAAAATTCATCCATTGATGCATGGCTTTTAGTGTATGCATGTTTTATTGCCTAAAACCAGTTTTAAAAAGGAAAAACAGCAATGGTGGCTGGGGTTGCTGATAGTGACAGGGATGACTTTCTGATTCAGAGGCAGACATGTGTGTCTGACTTTTTCCAAATGCCCAAATTGTGGGCTCTATTAAAAATCAAGTATGGATTTCTAGTTACCCTGTATAACTAACTCCACAGTAAGAGTATCTGACTTTTTTGCCTCTGGGAAAAAAAATTGTGGATTCAGGAATATGTTCTCTTTCACAAGACAGAATTGCAGCACAGAAACTTCCTCCTGAACTCATTTTTCATTCTGTTGGATTTGGAGAAGTTTAGCTCAGGTTGGTTTTCTAGAAGAATGAAAGGGGAAGAGACGGGTAGGGGCGGGGGGACGCATCAGATCCAGTTGAATGAACCAAGACAGAAGCATAAAAGCCCGAACTAACTATCTACTCAAAGCGCTTTGCCAGTCGGCCCGGCCACCGTGCCTGTGCTTGTCAGGGCCCAAGCTCTGGCGTCACTTTGAAGAGAGACCTTAGGGGACCCCTTGAAGTTCCAGCAGGAGAAACCGCTGGGCTCCTCTGTCTAGTCCGCAGTCCCTGCTCTGCTCCTGCGCTCCCCCTCTCGTCTCCCACTCACTCATCTTCCCGGAGAGGCTCTGAGCCCTCCAGCTCGCTTCCTGGAGGAGCACCAGGTAGGGTCCAACTCAGGGCAGGAGTGTAGCAGACACGAGGCAGCAGGTCAGGGGCCCGGCAGCCAGAGTCACAGCTCTGGGACAGCTCAGGCTTCTGGGAGCTCAAAGGAGGCAGTGGAAGTGGACGAGTTCTGTTTACTGAATGTCTATTACAAACTCCGCGTTGTCTCAGGTGACATTATTCCCATTTGACTGAGGAAACAGGCTCTGAGAGGCAAAGTGCCCTGCTCAAGGCGACATGGTATGTAGGCAGCAGAATCTGCCTTTCCCCCATCTTATCCCAGAGTCTCTCCTCCCCTGAGGGGGTCCTCCAAGTGTCCGTCCACACTGGTGAACGTTCCTGGCTGTCCCGGATAGCACAGAGGGAGCGGCTGTCGCTGTCCTCACTGTTCCCCTTTAGTGAGTGGCTAAATAAATCCCTGCGAGCTCTGTGTAGACATCGGCGAACCCCTGGGGCCAGTCTCCCCCTTTGGCCCTGGCCTCTCAGTCAAAGGTTTGGAAAATGTGGCTGGAAATTTAAGACAGCCAAGAGCACAGCTGGCTCCCACTGCATAAAGAGCGCTGAGCCCCTGATAAAGGCTCATTCATCTCTAGGAGCTTCACGCTTGGAAGACTCCGAGTGCCTGAAGAGAAATTGTGCAAACTGACATCACAATAAACAGAGAAAGCGTGTCTATAAAATCCCAGACAGGTGGCAAATGCCAACAGTGACAGCAAGTCCCGCAACTGCAATGAAGTGAAAGTCGCAGTCCTCCTTCCCGTGCCGGGTTGCTTCAGTCAGGTGGGGTGAGGACAGCGGGACAGAGACTCCGGGCCAGGGAGCGGCACGCCCTTCCACGCTTGCCATAGGAGAGAACAGCCAGGAGATGCCCTGGGAACAGTTCCAGCAGGAGTGATGCTTTTCAGATGACAAGACAGGATGCGAGGCTCAGATCCATGTCTTTAGCTGCCACCTCAAATGCTACACTCTCCTCCCCAAGCATGCATTCATTCATCCATTCATTCATTCATCTGGCATACAATGTGCACATTCCAGGTTCTAAGCCCCACACAAGGCTCTGAACACAAAACAAAAAAGACCTGGTTTCTGGCCAGAATAACCCCATAGTATAGAAGGGAGTGGGAGACATAAAAGTAACCCTAATCATTTTTAAATACCTACACTTTTTTCTGTTTATAAAGATAATTGCAGAAAAGACACATTATGGAAAAATACAGAGAATGTATGAAAGTATCAAGAAGGAAATAAAAAACACACATAAGCCCACTCTCCGGAGACAACCACTATATTTAGGTGTATGGGAAAAGCTCCATTTGCCCACGGGACCAGCACGTGGGAGAGGCAGGGAGTGGGTCATGCTTCCTGGGAGTCAGCGCGGGAAGGGGCAGGAAAGCGGTGTGAGGCTGAGATGCAGGGTGTGTGAGGATGCCCAGGGAAGAGGGCGGAGGGGACTGAAGAGACAGCTCAGGCGGATGGCAAAGCCACCCCTGGGCCCTGCAAGGAGCTCAGATTCTGCCCTGGAGCATCTCGCTCTGGTGTCACACTGCAGAAGCCAGTCATGAGATGTGTTGCCAGTCATTTGTTACTAATGACTCTTTGGGTGTTGATCGACTTGCCTTTTTGTAGTTGGCATTCACAGGAGCAGATGCGAGGTGCTTGCTGCACACCTCGTGCTCACTCCCATGCCAGGCTGCCCAGAGCGATGGCCAGAGGTGCAGCAAAGTGGGGACAGTGCCCAACCCCAGAGAACGGCCATCCCTCCTGCCCCATCCGTCATCTCCTACATGACTGTAAGTCCTGTGAGGGCAGAGTCCATACCACCTTCAGTTTGTTATGTCCCCAGCCCCTAGCACATTTCATTGATTCATTCATTCATTGATTCGTTCATTCAATAAGCATTCATTACTGCCCACTATGTGTTAGACAATCAACACACTTCACCATGGTGAACAAACTTCCCTGCCCTCAAGGAGTTGACTGTCTAGGCGGGGCGAGAGGAGCAGACTTTAAAGGAATGAACACACCAATAAATGTTTAGTTATAAATAGTGATAAATGTTGAAAGAACATTTACGGGGGCTATGTGTAGGGAGGGCTAATTCGACTGGGAACAATAAAGAAATTGCTGAGGAAATCACATTTTGGTGGGTTTCTAAAGAGGCTAGAACATACTAGGCACTAAATAGTTATTTACTGAATGGAAGAAAAGTCAAAATTTGCCCGTGTCAACGGGTGTGTGTCATGGATGAGACCTTTGCGTGGAGACGGGAGCCTGGCGAGGCGGCTAACAGCACTAAAGAGTTTGCAGTGCGGGAGGGACAGGGTCAGATTTGTGTTTTAAAAAGGCAATGGCTGCCTCTTTTGGACCTTAGTGTTTCTTTTCTGTAATTTCTTGGGACAGGCCTGATGATTCCTACACATTCTTCTTCTTCTCACATTTAGACTCCTTGTCCAAGCAGTCATCAGCTACCTGGCCCTCAGGCAGGCTTGGCAGGTGGGCAAAGCCTCCCTTGGCCTTTCTCACCCCTCCCCTACTCGATTGTCTTCTTCCCCCAACTGCTACTCTTCTTCTAATTGTCCCTGAGCAGCCCCAATGGGCAGCACATCAATTCTTCCTTTCTTATCAAAATTGCTTTCACAAACTGAAATCAAAGCATGACATAATGCCCGATAAGGCTTAGTGCATTATCACTGCCCCTATTAGCAACGGTAAACCCTCGAGCCAAATAAATGACTGCTAATAATGAAATTCCAGCCAGATCGAGGGTCCACTGTGGCTCCCCACTCTTAAAGTTCCTTGTGGGCCCCGTGCTCTGCCTGTGGCACTAACTGCATGGTGGGGAGGTGGGACTCCGTTTGTTGCCTGGTGGGCAGAGGGTGCCACAGGGTCTAGGTTGAGGTGTAGTTTGGGAGCACCTGGACTCAAAGGGCTGTGATGTCCAGGGGAAAAGATGGTCCATGAGGGAGGGCGAGGTTTGGGTATGTGAATAGGAGCAGGGAGAGGCTTCCTGATGTAGGAGGTCTGAATGGGTCACAGAGACTGGAATGACCAGGAGGCCTGGAAGTGACATGGTCGTTATTAACACAGGCAGTACCAGAGGCAGTATCAGGAAAAGAGAAGGGTGCTCTGTCACGTACCAGCTGTGTGGTCTGGGGCACACTTACTTAACCTTTTTGAGATTCCATATTATAAAATAAATGGCAATATTTAGCTCTCTAGTTGTGCTGAGGATTGAGCAAGATTGAAACCATGCGGTTGCCTAGTAGAGTGTTGGGCACACGAGCATTCGAGTGATGTTGGTTTCTTTCCTTCCCAGCTAAGCAAGTCGGGAAGTCCCCAACCTTAGCTCCAGGCCATTTTATCAGAGGCATTATATGATTTTTAATAACCCAGAGTGGGTCCCAGATTTTGAGGGTTATGGATTAAAGGGATGACCTCTCAAAGGGCCCATATCTTCCTGCTCCAGGACATGGCAGTTCTGAGGGTGATGGATCCCAACCAACTGCCAATTTCAGGGGTGCAGTGATAGCAGCACAGGGGCTTTAAAAGGGTATGTGGTGGGGGGGAGTCTGTGTGGGCAGGGGCAACAAGAAATGTGGGGACTTCAGATACGGCTGGGTGACTTAGGGTAAATTGCTTATCTGGTCAGCACCGGGCTGCCAGTCAGGAAACCTGAGCTGAGTCTGAGTGTGATTTAGAATCTGATATCTTGAGTTCTAGCTGGAGGTGCTGTGTGGGAGCACATGGGCAAGGCAAGGAAGAAGCTTTTGCCAGCAGATAGCACATGGATTTTGAACAAGAAAGAAAAAGACTTTCCCCAAATCTGCGTTCAACGTAGATAAGCTGTGCAAAGCGCTGCCCTCTCGATGCAGGCTTCTCCGGCCACAGAAAAGGAGAGAACGTCTCGCCTTCAGCTTCCCAGGTTTGCTGCTTTTGGCTCCAGACCAAATAGATAGAAATAGGAGTGTGAACACATTAAGTGCCGTATGAGTTGTATTTAACTCATGCCAGTTTTGAGCCTGGGGCCTGGTGAAGCATGTGTATAATAACTCACACATCTCTTTACCTTGGGAGCTGTTTGAACTATTTTTCAAGTTGCATGTAACTCACATACAGAAAATAATAAAAAATAATAAAATTTTCATTAAAATAGAAAGGATTGTCTTGTTTTTGAAGTTTTTATTCTATTTTCATAATAAAACATCATGGCCCCAAGGAAAAAAATTGTTTTTCTAGTGTGGCAGTCTATGTGTTAATGTAATCACGGATATGAATATGAGCACGAACGCAGGTGAATATAAACATAAATATGAATATGGTCCATGGCTCCCTCCTCTGATCTCTGGGGGAGGACAACTCTCTGTGTGCTCCATTTAGAGTCTGTTGGCAAACTGTCTTTTACTGTACACATGATTACAACAATCCTCATTCTGTACAAAGTGCTTTGCAGCCTCAAAACAGCTTTCACATCCATTGTCTGCCATGAATCATCCAAGCCCATTCCAGGAAAGGCAGGGCGGGGCCCCCCATCACTGTGCGTATGTGGAAACAGAGCCATGCACAGGTGAGGACTCCTCCCAGGTGGCCGCTGCTTTCTTTCCACTACTTCTTACCCTGTGTTGAACTTGAGGAGATCTTTGAAGTAAAGGGCTTATTCTACGCTCTCGAGGCTCCTACAGACTGACTAGAAATGCATCATTTGCATATGCACATCAGTTTACACCACCAGGTTATTGAGGATAGATACCCAAAGTGTGTTAACAACCCACGCTGGACATATTCAAAGGAAAGGGTCATTTGAAGCCTGGGTGGCCTGAGAAGAGGCTTCAAGGAGGACCTAAACATTTAAGCTGGGTTTTGAAGGGCAGGTGGAATTTGGAAAGGTAAGGGAAATCGAGTGTGTCCCAGCTTGCCGGAACGGCAGGGGCAAGTGTGGAGGGTGGGAAGACACCTGGCTTGTGAATTTGGTTACTGATAAGGTAGACACCTGGAGAATGACTCCTTTTAGGAGCACTGAAAGAAATCAAGTTTCTGGTCCTGCAAAGTATAGGACCCTAGACCAAGGTGAATGTCACCTAATGAGGCATGACATCCTATTTCCTCATGAGAGTGCCCTAGACTGGTAGGAAAGAAAGGATGGCTTGGCTATTGTGAGCCTGGGGGGCCCAATCACACTGGGAGGAGGGGGTGTGTTAGAGAGAGCTCCAGGGCCTGGGACCACTCAGAGGCACCTACACATCTCCTGTGACATCCCTAATGAAGGCTCACTCTGCGGCAGGCAGAGCTACCCTGTCCTGGGGAAAGGTGCAACCCTGAGCTTTCTAGGCACACAGCCAGAGCAGTCGTAGGCTCGGAGCCCCTAACCACAGACTCAGTCTTTCTGGGTACACAGCTCTGTTCCCAGACCTAGGAGAGAGCTAACAAGCGGGCCCAGGGGATGCCTGAACACACAGGCCTGAGACTCATTCTTTACCCGCTTGGTGATTTTGGAATTAATTAAATATCCCATCTTACCAAAGCTTTAGGGTGTTTTTGCTCTAGAAAGCTTCTTTTCTCTTAACTAAATTGAGGCCCATAAATGAGAAATACAGTGCATGAAATCTCTGGATGTCACACCATAAATCTCAGGCATGCGGGTTTGCAAATCTCCTTTAGGATAAATTGTAGCAATAAAGTGTTTGCATTTTCTCCTCGTATTGCTGGATGCAGGGAGTAGAGCCTTCTCCAGTCATGCGCAATTCGATTGAAGACCACGCGATCACACAGGGGGACAGGAGGCCACTTGGCTGTGGGCCCTGGGGTGGCTGGTCCTCTACCCTCCTACCACCACCCAAAGGAATGGCGCTCTCTGCTCTGGCAATGACCTTGGGAGAAGTTAGGAAGATCTGGAGGAGAGTGTTCATCTCAGGGGGGGAAAGGATAGGTTGAGACCAGGAAAAGGGTGTGGGATTCTTGGAATCTGATATAGAGGATCTTTGACCTAAAATGTACTAGACACGTAATTAAAAATTTGTTTGTTTACCCTAAACAGCCCTTCTCGTTTCCTTCAACCTAACCGTCCCTCAGTGTTTTATTCATTCAGTTAAATACTAAACAGCAGTTTAAAAAATGTGAATGAACTCGATACATAATGTTGAGGGAGAAACACAAGTTCCAAAAGATATATACAGTGTGATAAAAACAGGAGTATGCGTTGGCTATGGGCACAGACAGATCCAGGAAAAGTATAAAGTCCCACGTGGAGTGATACCCACGACTTCCGGAGAGTGGCAGGGGAGGATGCGGGGAGAATGGGGTGAGGCTTTACATTTGTCTATTAAAAAAGGGGGAAACCAAAGCAAATAGGGTAAAATATTAATATATATATAGTTCTAAGTAGCATACATATTTGTTATATTATTTTCAGTATGTTTACAATGTTTCATCATTAAAAGTAAAATATTTTAAAAGGAATAAAAATTATAATTTTTTTTGCTGTTTGGAGAGGTATGAAATGCTGTCTATTCAGTTGTTGAGTTGTATGGGACTGTTTATCTCTAAACTATACGGTCCCAGGTGATTGTCTGTTTATATTTCTTGTCTCTGCCTTTAATGGCCCCCTTGCCCCAGGGATACGTTCACATTTCTTGCTGTTGTCAGTCAACGTGCGCATTTACTGTGTGCAGCAGAGGAGAGGGGAGACCGGGCAGACATGGGAAGGACAACAGAGCCGGGGCTGGCTGGCTCTCTCCACCAACACACAGGCAGATGCAAAATCAGGAACGGAGAGAGCTCAGAGAAGAGCCTCTATCATCTGGGAACCTGGGTGAGCATCCTAAGCCAATCCTTCTCAAACTTAAATGTGCATCTGAATCTCCTAGAGCCCTTGCAGATCTGACTCCGCAGGTCTGGGTGAGGCCTGCACTTCCGCTGAGCTCCCAGGTGACGTTGCTGCTGCTGGTCCAGGGACCACACTTTCAGTGTCAGGGTCCTAAAGAAGGAAAAGAGATGCAGCAGGGTCCTTTGAGCCACCTTGCGTGTCACACGGGTGCATGCCTCTAATGGGATCCGCGCTTCTAGGTTTGAGGACCAGCTCCAGCTTCAGGGAAGGGGAGGCCTGAGTGATTATTCTAGAATAACAGGTGAGGAAGTAGATGCCCACGGAGGTTCCGTTGCTCACCCCAGCCACGAAGCTGATAATGGCAGATCTGGACTGGCGTTTGGATTCCCGGTCTGTAGTTCAGTGCTTTAACTATTTGACCATTCATCATTTTCCTCATAGTAAGAAAACAAACTCAATGGTAAGAATTCACTAAATTGCCAATATCTTTGGCCTTAGCAATTCCCTTGTAGGCAAATCCAGATTTAAAGTAGAAAAGAGCAATGGAAAAGGGAAGAAAATTACTTTTCAGGCTTTATCATAGGATTCCTGTAAACTGTAAATTCCCATAATACATAATAGACTTCACATTTGATTTTACCAAAAATCAGTTTATACATACTATTTTATCAGCACATGTTGCAAAAATAAAGGCCTACCTTAACTGATCAGTGTGGCTCTGCCAGACTCTAGGTCTCTGTCTTTCTTGAGCTTTCTAGAATCTCTGACTTTGGCAAAGCTTCTTCTCTAGGCTTCAATTTTTTTCACCTAAAAATGGTATTGAACTCATTGTCACAAAGTCCTTTTCAGTTTTAATGGTTTTTGAGTCTAAGGTTTTTTTTCTTTGTATACCTTAAATATGGTTTTCTGGGACTCCTCTCTCCAGCTGTCATTTCTCTCTTTACATGGTTCACAGCTTTCCTGCTCAGGAAAGTGATAAGTGAAAAGAAGGACTATTGATACAGTGGTTACTTTATATTCAGGGAAGAGGGTCACTGCACTATTTAAAACCCAGCAACAGAATGACTTTCTGTTTGCTTTTCAAAGGCTCTGAAGCCTCAGTTCTTCCTACAAAGAAAGAAAGTAATTAATTGTCTCATGTCTACCTTCTTTAAAAGGAAGAATCTGGTCAGTGTGGTGGAACTATCAGGAAACCCAATCAAGCCAATTGTGGCTGTCCCTTCCTGCCTGGTGATCACAGATCTCAAATGGACAAAACATAAAACGGTTAGTATAACCCTGTGGGTAAATTCTGCCCAGACACTGTCTCTTTCCCCTGAGAGGGGACTGGTTTGAGATCAGTATTCGGAATGAAAACCTAGTAGCACTGGAACCATGAAGGCTTTCTCTGGGCTTGGAAAAGTGTTGCTAGGGGGTAGGGTCCCACTTGTCAGGATACCACTGTACAGTGTGCCATGAGTAGGGGAAAGTTATTCTACCACTCAGGGCCATGGCTTCATAATATAGAGGTGTTGGCCTGCAAGATTTTCTGGTCTCTAGTTCTAGGATTCTGTACATGAAGCTGGACTTGGAGTGTAGGCATAAATCCCACTTGTTCAAGGTGAAGGAGAACTACGGGAGAAAGATATCTATGCCTACGTCTGAGGGAGGAGGTACCAAATCAGGGTGGGTTAGTAAGGAAGGTCAGAGGTCAAGACTAGCAGAGAAGCATGACAGCTGACACCACTTGGGAAAAGTTATCTGATGCTTTAAATAGGCACCAAGCTAGTGGTGTGATTTGAGGCCATGCATCCATAGCATGAGTCTCATGGATCCTTTGCACAGAACTGAGTGTTGTTGCTGCAGTGGGATGAACAATAGGAGTCTTGTAGTCCAGCTGATGACAGAGCAGGAGAGTGCTGTAGGAGACCGAGCAAGGCAAAAAGGAAAGCTGAGAATCTCTGAGATCTGGTCTTTGGATAGGAAAGTTCTTCAGTCTTCCATGATGACTACCTGGATTGTTCAAATCCACAGCAGGAAGTTCCCCAAGAGAGTTTCTCTTTGTGTGTGAATGGGCAGTGGGAGGGAAGGAGGTACCTGCAGAGTGCCAATGGCAGCTTGCCTTGGATCTGCCAGATTCTGTTCCCTGAGGCTATGCCTGTGTAGTTGTTGGGCTAAGAAGGGTGAATGAGCAACTTGCACCCTAGAATAGGAAACCCCAAACGCAAGGACTTGGAAAAGACTGTAGTAAAAATATGCGCTTGAAAAGAGAGCAGGAATAGGAGTTGCAAGGGTGGTTTCTAGTTCCCAGCAAGCTGTACAACCTGGGTATCTTTCCTCCTAGAGTTCTAGTTTCCTTAGGTACAAAATGAGATGAATTATCTTAATGGTTTTAAATTATGTTTGTATACTAGCATCATTGGAGGAGCTTTCAAAAAATACCAGTGTCCACGTACTACCTCAGACCAATTGAATCAGGATCTCTTGGGTTGGGGCACAGTCTTTTCAAAGTCCCCCGAGCAAATTCTAGTGTGTGTCCAGGTTTGAGGACCACTGTCACTACTCAAAGGGCAGTCCGTGCACCTGTAGCAGTAGTATCTCCTGGCCCCAGCTTAGAGACCCACTGACTAGGAAGCTGCACTTTAAGAAGATTCTCAAAGGACTCATGTGCACATCCAAGTTTGAGAAGCACCAAGACAGCTGCTCTCTAAATAACATTTTACTTTTAATTGTGAAATATTTTTAACATATAGCAATGCATAGAGCATAATTTAATTAACACCCGTATACCCAACCTGGCTTTATCAGCTCATTAGTTTTTACTATTTTTGTTTTAGACTTTGCTTAATGTAATAACATTTATTTTAAGTTAAAACCTCCTGGATCCTATGCTTTTTACTTTCTTTGTAGATATAGTCACTATCCTGATTTTAGTGTTTTTCCAGCTCATTAATGTTTTTATATTATCATCACATAGGTAGGTAACAGGCTTTCTGTTGTTGATCCATTCTTGCATTCCTGGGATAAATCATAATGGGTCACTTCATATGTAGACATATATTAAAGCCCTGCTGGATTTGGGTGCTGGCATTTTATTTAGGGTAAGGGTATTAAATGACATTGGTCTAAAGTGTTCCTTTATTGTCAGTTTTTGGTATGAAGAGTATATTGGCCATATGGAATGAGTTAAATGAGTTAGGTAGTTTTACCTTTTTTTTTTTTCTATTCTCTGAATTATTACTAGTTTGCAAAAGATAGGATCTATTTCTTGGAGGGTCAGAAAAGTATGCCTGGGTCTTGTCTCTTGTGGGGTGTGGGAGGTGATTCATTATTGATTCCTTTTCATTAATGGTTATCAGTTTATTCTGAGCTTCTATTTCTTCTTGAATCAGTGTTGGCAATAAATTTCTTTCTAGAAAGTTATGTGTTTCATCTAAGTTTTCAAATTTATTGACATAAAATCATTCATTCATTTAAAAAATCTTTTACTGTATCTGTAGTTATTGTTTGATTTTCCTTTTTCTCTTTTCTCTCATTTATTTTTTTTTCAAAGAATCAGCTTTGTAAAGCACTCTTTATTACCTTTTTCTTACGTTTTCTTTTAGTTAGGTTTTATATTTGTAACTTGTTGAATTGAATCTATAGATTTTTTTAAAAAATGAATGTACGTAAGTCTATAAATTTGACCTCAAAGTTCATTGTAGCTGCGTATTGCAAATTTTGATTAGTGTTTGTATTGTCTCTAGTTCTAAATATCTAGTAATTTCCACTGTGATTGTCTCTTTCATCCATTAGTTATTTAGAAGAGCATTTTTATGTTTCCAGACATATGTCGTTATTGTGTTCAGCTATCTTTTATTACTATTACTACTTTTAATTTAACTGCACTGTGGACAGAGAACTGATTTCTATGGCATCAGTCCTGTGAAGTATGACTTCCTTTGGATACAGAATGTGACCTATTTTTATAATTATTCCATGTATTTATGGACTTACTGAGTTCATAAAAAGATGTTGCATGTTAATTTTGTTGTTCAAATCTTCTTTATTCTCACTAATTATTTTTCTGTTTGATCTTCAGATTTTGACAGAGTGGCTTTGTCAGCAGCTCTTTATTTTCTGTCGGCTTTTACCTTGTGTATAACAAGGCTATATCATTAAGTTCATGAAAGTTTGCTATTGCTAGATCTCCTTGCTCGAGTCTTCCTTTATTATTTTGTTGTGTCTCTCATCCTTACCAAAAGCTTTTACTGTTAAGTTCTACTTTGATTGATAATAACCATTTCTTTTGGCCTGATGGTAAATTTTTTTCCATTTTCTTATTTTCAACCTTTCTGAATGGTTTTGTTTTAGGTATGCTTCTGGTAAGGATGGCCAATTCTGTTTGTCTTTTAAATTCAATGTGACAAT
>RJWJ010035686.1:0-16517 GCA_004363605.1 Indri indri
CAGAGGAATCTTTATGGCTTGCTGCATGCAGGAAGAGACAGGTCAGCTCACCCTTTCTGAAACTACAATTTCTTCAATGTTTCCAACTTGAAATAATCAACATACCAGTTTGGCATATTTGGGGATGGCACGTCCTTTGCTCCTTCAGTGGTGCGTGCCAGGATTACATGGCCACCGTGAGACAGGGGTGAGAAGAGGTACCACCAGTCCCCGTCTGTGTCCACATCGTGCACTTGGGACCTGGCCGGGCACATGGGCAGCCCTCTGTGAATACTGGCTTGGTTATGTGTCTTGTGGGAGGTGGTGTGGGAGGAGGGGCACAGCTCTGGGAGCCTGCATGGATTCCAGCTCTGCCGTTTGCCCCCCACACAAGCTTGGGCCAGTTGGTTAGCACCCCTGAGGGGCAGTCTCCCCATCTGTAAAGTGGGGATAACAGCCAATTTCTAGGACTGTCGCACAAATCAAGTTTGGTTCTGTTGGTTAAGTGTTTGGCATGGAGTAAATGCTCAGCAAAGGCTAGTGTCCTCTCCCCAGACCAGATCCGAAGGCGGGGGAAGAGGCCAGAAGTCCCACCGCCTCCGGCTGCCCCAGGCTCCGTGCTCACAATTCCCTGGCTGTCTCCCAGGAACCTGGGTGCTGGCATGGGGATCCCTCAGCAGGAAATCCTCCAGGAACTCGCTGGGAAACATCTTAATCTGCTCTGGCAAAAGTAGGTACCAAGTCAAAGGAGGGAAAGTCAACATTTTAGGAAAAAGTGTGTCAACAGTGGGTCTCAGAGATATTTGAAAGCCTCTTTATCCAGCCTGGATATGGCCTTTTCCAGAGGTCAAAATGCTTCTCACTTCCCAGTGTTCCCGAAAAATCATTTGTTTGTCCTTCCGTGGAATAAGCCTGCATCGAGCACCTAGTGAGTGCCACGGCCAGCACTAAACACTCAAGAGATGAAAGCACCCTCTCTCTCTCTCTCTCTCTCTCTCTCTCTCTCTCTCTCTCTCTCTCTCTCTCTCTGTCACTTGTCCAAGGCACAGTTCCTGAGTGCCTGCCGTGCGCTGAGCACTGAAGCACAGTGTGAGACCCAGAGGACACAAAGATGAGACACCTGGTCCCTGCTCCAAAGGACTCCATTGTCTCCAAGTGCAGACAGCAAGAAACTCGGCAAGCACAGACAACCATGCCTGTTCTCCCACCTGTGCCCCAGAGCCTTCTTTCATGCCGAGTGTTGATGACATTTGAAAAGTAGAAAAATGTTAAGCCGCAAGCAATCATGGAGGAATTCAGACATTCCGGGAAAGGCAATGGAAAATTTGGGAGCGGGGAGTGGATCTTCTACAATTCTCTGCACATCAAACCACACAGGTGATACCCAAAGGTCGATTCATCCATCTATTCAACAAATATCCATTGAGTGCCTACCGTGCACAAAGCACGGTGTCAAGAGTTTACTGCGCAAGTCTTTCTTTTTGTTTGTTTCTTCTTCATTTCAGACAGAGCAGAAGCTGCAATGCTGGCTATCTGCAGGCACGTCCCCCGCTCCATGGGCATCTGCTCCTTGTGTGGGTGCCAAAGAAGCATATTGGAGAAAACAACCACTTTCCTCCCAAGAGAATCATTGCCATTATTAATTCAAGAACATCCTGGAGAAATAACTCCCTGTCTGGGATGTCGGCTCATGGAGAGTCTCTCCCTCTCTTGTGCTGTGCGATCTCCTGCTTATCTTTGCAGCTTTAGATGAAGAAGCTGCAAACCGACTCAGCCTCTGTTTCTGTAACAATCGAGGTGGGTTCTGGCTGGAATCGCACAGATGTGGCTTTCCCTCCGCCACGAGGTTAAATGGTGGATGTGTAGCCTCAGTGTATACAGGAGCCGAAAATGTAAATTATGGAGACGTACCATGAATGATTCTTTGCTCAAAATTGAAAAGAGAAGAGAAGAGAAGAGAAAAGAAAAGCAGAGCAGAGCAGAGGGGGTGGGGGGAAGAAATGCCAATCAGTTCAGAGTTTGCAGGTGGTTCCAGGAATAGCTACACCAGACACCTGTCGTGAATCCCCCGAGAGAGCAGGTTGCTGATAGGAGCTGAGGGTAACCATAGTAACTGTGGTGCAGTGTGTGTGGCCTCCTGCTGCTCCAGGAGAAGTCACCAGCCAAAATCTGAGGTCCTGATGTCTTGACACAGGAAGGGAAGAGGGGAAGGAGTTCCTGAAACAGGAAAGGAGAGGACAGCCCCAGAGAGCAGGAGTCGCGAGGGATTCTGGGTTCCCTGAGAAGAAACAGAGGCCGGTTGAAAGAGCCAGTAGTACAGTGGCCCATTCAGGGGCAGTAAAAAGCCCTTGACTTCTAGAAAGAGAACCCACCGCCCTCCGCCTGCCCCAGCTTCCTGGCCATTGGTTTGTAATTTAAGTAAGACACTGAGAATAGGGCTTTGGTCGGACCTCTAGGTCTCAAATGCCACCCAGTGCTCTGTTAATTAATCCTCTCTGTCCTGCTTTGACTCGATGATGCTTGCAAGGGGCCAAGGAAGGTTCCAGAACATTCGCCAGTAGAATAGCAGATATCCACATAGTGAGGGGGGCATGCGTGGAGACTCACATGTAGGGCCAGGATTAGGTGGGGGCAGTGAGGGGTGCCCCAAAAAGTGGTGGTAACCAAATACTATTTTAATGCAATGTTTTTAAAAAATCCAAATGAATGCAAAAAAAAAAAAAAAACCACGACAAATATAATATCGAATTTGTCAATTATGTAGATAAATGTTTAGCACCATGCCTGGCACGCAGCACACTAGTAAATGGCAATGTTGCTCTGGGGCAACGTGGAGTTCCCAAGAATTGGGCAAGGCCGCTGCCTTCTAGAGGCTCTGTCTCTAGCTGGGAGGACCCCACACACAGGCCCCAAGGACTCAAGGAAGCCAGGAAGCTTGTTTCAAGAACATTAGGAAGGAGAATATTCCTTTGTGAAAATGACAACCTTTTTATCTTATTTATTTTTTTACTCAGCCTCTCACCAGCCCTACTGCGTAGTAGGTGCTTCATTGCCTACTTAATCAGTGTTTGCCGAAAGAAAGAATAAAAAGACAGAATAAGGCAGTTCCCAGCTGATGTCGCACAGAGTGTCCAAGCATAGTTCTGAGCAGAGAGGAGGCCGTCGGGGTGGGCACAGTGCCCAGGGAATCCCCACCTCTCTGCAAGGGCCACCTGCCCAACCTGGGCTTTATGCTGCCTTTTTCCCCCTTTTTATTATAAAATTCTAAAAATATACAAAAAAGTAGGGAGAATAGTACAACGACACTCTCCCTTTTATCCATCATAATTACCAATAATTATCACATTTTACTAATCTTATTTCATCTATTTTCCCTTTTAACTTTCCCCAGAATATTTTAAAACCAATTCATTTCACCCATAAATACTTCAGTTTGTATCTCCAACAGATAAGGACTTTAAAAAAAAAAAGAGCTGGAAAATTGTTATCATGTGTAACAAAATTAAAAGAAATTCCTTAATGTTCATTAATGCATAGCCAAAGTCCAAATTTCCCCAACTGTCTCAAAAGTGGTTTTCTTAGAAACAATTATTCAAATCAGAACCCACAAAGGTCCATCCAGGCATTGTATTTGGTTGGTATGTGTCTTACGTCTCTTTTAATCCATTAGCAGTCCCTCGGTCCCTCTTAGCCCCTGAAAAACCCAGGCTGTTTGTCCCGTAGAATTTCCTACATTCTGGGTATGACCGAGCGCATCCCTGCAATTAATGTGCGTTAGGGCGCTCCTCTAACCTTTGAATTTCCTGTAAGCCAGAAATCTGGTCTAGAGGCTTGATTAGATTCAGGTCGAGTGTTTTGGGCAAAGACAGTTCATAGATGGCACTGGGCACTTGCTGTTGCCTCAGACCAGGAGCACATGATGTTGCCGTCCCACGATTAGTGGGTTAAGCTCCCTCCATATGAAATCCCTCTTTAACCTTCCGTCCGATGGTGGAAGCATCCAGTCGCGTTTGTTAACTAGTTCATGAGAGGTTGAAAAATCCCAGCTGCCATTTAGAACACGGGATTCCTGTGAGCCCTGACTCATGTTCAGACTCCGTCCTCACACTTCCTAAAGCCTCCTCTCGTCTCACTTGATGTCTAAAGTTAGAAATTGTTGGCTCAGCCTCCACATACGGTCTGAGGATGTGTTTCCTTTGAACTTCACAGTGTTTTTTAAATAGCTGAGACAATATTCTAAAGTGGGGATAGTGTACAGTTAAAATGTGCATTTTCAGCTCCCTTCGAAATACCAGAAATCCGGCAGCATTGGGTCAGCCCTACTACGTGGTGGCAGCCCGCGAGATCTCACTGGTGACTGTTCCCTGTGCACAGTTGTGTGCTGTCTTGGCCGTGCATGGCGGCCGCCGCTGCCCCCTGGGCCCCCGGAGCCGAGGCCGACCGCCAGTTGCATCCACCAGGCATTTGCAGTGTTGTTTTTCTTTCGATAGAGAAATAGCTCTAAGTGCCAAGGCCGCCATCGAAAGTCTGAAACCAAAAGATACGTAAGAAGGGAAGCTTGTTTCAAAAAAATTATTAAAAAACCTGTCTTTGTTTTGACATTTTTTAAAAAATGAGAATAATAGTCAAATAAAGTGTCTGTGTGTTAAAAGAATATGACTGGGGATGCTCTCGTGCTACTACCAGCCCGCTCCACGCACCGATTTCCATGACACGGAGTTTTCAACCCCTGTTTTACCCTCTCGCTCAGTGAGATCATCCATTCCTATAACTTTAGGTATCTTCTTGTTATGGACTGAATTGTGTTCCCCCCAAAAAAAAATTTATGTTGAATTCTTAACCCCTAGGACTTCAGAATGTAACTACATTTAGACACAGGACTTTAAAGAGGTGATCAAGTTAAAATGAAGCCTTTAAGGTGGGCTGTAATCCAGTTTGACCAATGTCCTTATAAGAAGAGGAAACTCGGGCACGGAGTGACACCAGGCGCACGCGCACAGAGGGACAGCCGTGTGAAGAGACAGCAGGAGGGCGGCCGTCTGCAAGCCCAGGAAGACGCTTCAGAGGAAAGCGGCCCTGCCGGCACCCTGGTCGTGGACCTCCGGCCTTCAGAACTGTCAGCAAATAAATGGCTCTGGCTTATGCCACCCAGTCTGTGGAATGTTATTCTGGCAGCCCTAGAAAATTAGTGCCCATCTCTATGCTGAAGATCCCAAATCCAAGTCCCCAGCCCACACTGCTGCTCTAAGCCCCAGACCCGAATAGCCAGCAGCCTGCAATACACCTACGAGCAAAAACGTCGCAGGGCTGGGCAGAGCTGCAGAGTCAGGAATTGACTGAGGTGGGAGGATGCAGAGGTGGCTACAGGCGGGAGTGCAGTAGTGTCCCCTTATCTGCAGGGGATGCGTTCTAAGCCCCCCAGTGGATGCCTGAAACTGGGGATAGTACACAACCCTTTGGACACTATGTTTTTTCCTATACATACATACTCATGATAACAGTTCAATTTATAAGATACACACAGAAAAAGGTTAACAACAATACCTAATAATAAAATAGAACAATTATAACAATATGCCAGCATCACTACACTTGTGCTTTGGGGCCATTATTAAGTAAATAAGGGTGACTTGAACACAAGCCCTGAAAACTGCAAAAATCGACCTGATCACTGAGATGGCTGCTAAGTGCCTAAGGGGCAGGGAGCATGGGCCACGTGGATGCGCTAGACAAAGGGATGAGTCAGTCCTGGACAGGACCGGCGAGATTTCATCACACTACTCAGAACAGCACACAATTTAAAATTCGTGAATTGTTTATTTCTGGAATTTCCCATTTGACATTTTCAAACCACAGTTAACCTCGGGTAACTGAAACTGTGAAAGCAACACCCGGATGAGGAGGGACCACTGTAAAAAGCAAGAAATCTGAACAGTTAGGTTGTGATGAGATTGTAAAGTGCTTCGAAGCAGTAGGTTTCCTGAAGGCCACTAAAGATTTTCAAAATGCCACTTTGGAAACATTGATGATGCAACTGTTTACCTTCCCTTATTACGAACGATTAACATGCCTTAAGGAGGCTTTGTTGTTATATTTTCATTCTGAATCCCGCCAACCAAACATTGCAATGACCGCAATAAAAATAGTTGACTTGAGTCATTCCACATCGGAGCAAAGGGGCAGCACAAACCAAGATTGGCATTTGGCCCGGTTGTGCAAGCAAACCTCATCTAGTTTCCTCAGGGGAAGAAGGCCTGGGTTTTGGCCCGAGTCAGGGTGGGGATGTAGCACACAACTCACAGAAAGGGGTGGGGGAAACGCTGACCCCAGCAGGGAAGGACTGTCCCCTAGACCCTTTGGAGGGAGCCTGGCTTGGCCAACACCTTGATTTTGGGTTTCTGGCCCAAATCAAGAGCACCGAGAGAGTAAGTTTCTGCTCAGCCACCAAGTTTGTGGTCATTTGTTGCAGGAAACTGATTCCATAGAGAACCAGAATAAAACTAGGCATGTGTAGTCAACTGACTTTCAACAAAGGTGCAGTGTAACTCAATGAGGAAAGCATGATCATTTCAAGAAACGGCACTGGAACAATTAGTATCCAAATGAAAACCAAAACTAAACCAACCTCAACATCTACCTCACAGTATACATGAAATTTATTTTATGAATTATAGACCTAAAAGCTAAAACTATAGAACTTTCACAGGAAAACGAAAGAGAAAGTTTTTATGGCCTTGTAGTAGGCAAAGACTTAACACACAGAAAGCATTAACCGTAAGAGAGAAAAATTGATGCATTGGACTTCATAAAAATTCAAAACTGCTCTTCAAAAGATACCTTAAGAAAGTAAGAAAATAAGCTACAGGCAAGGAGAAAATATTTACAGTACATACATCTGACTAAATATTTGTAATCAAAAGATACAAAGAAGTCTTAAAACTAAATAATAAGGCCAACAACCCAATTTAAAAGAAGAAAGGCAAAAGACGTGGACAGAGACTTCACATTAGAAAATATATAAGGCTGGCAGAGTGCCTCACGCCTATATTCCCAGCACTTTGGAAGGCCAAGGCAGAAGGATTGCTTGAGGTCAGGAGTTCAAGACTAGGCTGGGCAACATAGCAAGACCCTGTCTCGACAAAAAATTTAAAAATTAGCTGGACATGGTGGTGCACACCTGTAGTCCCAGCTACTAAGGAGGCTGAGTTAGGAGGATCACTTGAGCCCTGAATTAGAGATTACAGTGAGCTATGATCACACTATTGCCTTCCACCTTAGGTGAGAGAGTGAGACTCTGTCTCTAAAAGAAAAAAAGAAAACATATAAGTGACCATTAAGTTCATGAAAAAAGGCTCAAAATAATTAATTACCAGGGAAATGCAAATTGAAACCACAATGGGATACCACTTCACACCTGCCAGAGTGGCTAAAATTAAAAAGACTGTGAACACCCAGTGTTAGCAAAGACGAGTAACTGGAACTCTCATGCACTAACAACAGCAGCGTAAAATAATACAGATGTTTGGGAAATAATTTGGCAGTTCTTATAAAGTTAAATATATACATACCATATAACCCAGGAGTTACACTTCCAGGTATTTACCCAAGAAAAATGAAAACATATGTACAACACACCAAAAAAAATACTTACACACAAATATTTCTGCCAACTTTATTC
The DNA here is from genome assembly GCA_004363605.1 of Indri indri. Taxonomy (NCBI): domain Eukaryota; kingdom Metazoa; phylum Chordata; class Mammalia; order Primates; family Indriidae; genus Indri; species Indri indri. The sequence continues at coordinate 7,658 of RJWJ010035686.1, forward strand.
ATAAAAGCCAAAACCAGGAAAAAATGCCAAGTCTATGAACAGATGAGTGGATAAACAAATTGCAGTATAACCACACAATAGAATACTATTCCATAATAAGAAAGGATGAATTATTGACACAAACAACAACATACATGAGTCTCCAAAACATTATCTTGAAGGAGAGAAGCCAGTTAAACAAGGGTATGTCCTGAATGGCTGCATTGCCAAGAAGTTCTACAATGGGCACAGTTAACCTGCGGTGATGGAAATCAGATCAGTGGTTGCCTGAATTGTTGCTGGGGGTGGAATTGACTGGGAAGGGGTACAGAGGAATCTTTTAGGGTGCCCAAAATGCTGTTATTTTGATTGGGGTGGTGATTCCATGGCAAATTCATTTTTCTAAACTCATCAAACTGTGCACTTATTGTATTGTAAATTATATCCCAATAAAGTTGATTAAAAATACATTTTACTTCTGAGTTTTTCGTTTCTTTATGGGCTAAAACTAGAAGGAAATTTTATATAATGGATGTCACAGATGTCATTTATGTGAAGGAAGATTACAAGGAGCAGCAGCAGATTGAAAACACAGGCAGGGCCTAGATACGACCTTGAAGGATTTTGCCAGTCCTGCTAAGATATTTGGACTTTATCCTGTGTCAGAGGCAGTAGGACGACACGTAAGTTTTGATGGGTTCTTTTGAAACATTCCATCTGTACTTTCGTTATGTCATTACAGGGAAATATATTTATTTTTCAATATAGGTTATGGACGCTGAAGGTGACATGTTCTAGCCTAGAGGTTTGCAATTTATGAATACCCAGCTGGATTAGCAGCCCATTAAAACAAATTCTGTGCATCAATATGTATTGATTCAGGTATTTTATGTGTGGTATCTAATTTTATTTACACAACAGCACTGAAAGACAAGCATATTTTATCAGTTAGTTTTGCTGCATAACAAACTACCCCAAAACTAGTGACCTAAAAAATCAACCACTTATTTAGCCTTCTACCCTGCAGGTAGACACTTTGGATTGGGTTCAGCTGGGAGATTCTTCTAGCCTTAGCTGGGTTCACTTACACTTCTGTACCCAGCTGCTGGGTTGGCTGGAAGCTGGCTGATCTAGAATGGCCTTCATCGAGATGGTTCATTTCCACTCCACACATCTCTCATCCTTCAGCAAGCCAGGTCAGATTTCTCACATGGCAGCTGGTCAGGGTTTCAAGAGAGAGAACAGAACCTTGCAATGCCCCCTGGACCCAGCAGAACTGGTACCTATCATTCTATTGGCCAAAGCAAGTTAAAAGGCCCAGTCATTCAGGAAATAGGAAATAGATGTCACTTTTTGATAGGAGGAACTGCAAAGCCCATTGCAAGTGGTGAGTATTTGGGGAGGATTGGAGGGTTGTGACCATTTTTACAATCTACTGCCATTATTATCCCCATTTTATGTAAAAGAAAACCAAGATTCAGAGAAGTTGAGTGACTTTTCTAAGGTTACACAGCCGATAAGTGACAATGAGCTGCTGGGCTCCCATTCCAAACCATTTCCACAACAAAATGTGGATCCTCCTTTTAAGGAACTTACAGCATTTTATGCCATTTAATTTATTATCCCTTCCCTCTACAATGTTACAGAATCAACAGATCAGAGGATGAAGGAACAGGAAGTTTATGAGCAGTAGATATTTCTGAAATGATTTCAAATGTAACAGATTATTTCCCGAGACCTAAACAGAAAAGACATTCATTTCCTTTGAGCAGAATCAGGGGCTGAGAATGTCTCCAGTAAATATTTCATTTTTCCCCACATTTCCTCATCCTTCAGAAAAAGAAGCAATAAGAACGCCAAGCCGGCTATTTACCCGGGGCCGCTCGCGCATACGCTGCACACGTCCATGGATGCAGCCAGTGTTTGTCCTGCCGGGGCGGGGGAAGGGAGCGGAGAAAAGTCTCCTCTGTAGCTAGGCTACCAGTTCCTGTGTAGTCATCTCGAGATTCAGACAAGAGGACACATGGAAAATTTCCGTGTTTAGAAACATTATCAGATGGTTGCCAAAATAAGGCAATTTGGAACTGAGCACGACAAATGAACATTGGAGGTTGAATGGCACCAGGGGAGCCCGCTCTGCCTGAAATCCCAGCAAGGGGATGGGGTGAAGCAAGCAGAGAACGCGCTCACTGAGCGCCCCGTGGCCAGTCCAGGGGGTGGTGGCACGGCCAGGCCAGTGCAGGACGTGGGTCTGGAAATGCACACGTATACGTTGACAAAGGGAGGAGGTGACCAGGGAAGAGAAGTAGAAGCCATTACGGCTGGGGGCTTAAGTGTGACAACCGGTGAGAGTTATTTACTGTCGCACCCCCGAATTTGAAGGACTCATCCTTCTTACTATAGCAAACGGAGTGGCGCGGCAATCCCCAAACTAGCCCAGTGGCGCACTGCCCTGGAGACTTGTGCAGTGCACACCTTCCTGGGCCCCTGCCCAGAGATTCTGCTTCTGCAACAGGCCGGAGTGGGGTCCGGGAGTCTGTGTTTTTACCAAGAGCTCCAGGCGACTGTGATACTCAGGTGAGTGTGGGAGGTACCAGCGTGCAGTTGGGAACAGCTTCCCAACCTTTTCTCAGCTGGACAAACAGAGAAAATATTTGGGGGGAGGGGAGAGCACTATTCCCGACGGAAGGCAACACAATCGAAGGTGGTCAATATCTTAGCACAACTCTAATAGGTGTGATGCTCAAAGGTAGCTGCAGTAGGATGCGGTCTCTGGCCCCTCGCACTGGAGCCGGTTCCTGGAGCATCCCTGTTCTGCCAGGTGCTGCCCTTTGCACAGTTGCTGCACTGTGGGAGCAGCTGGGGGTCTGGGGTGGGAGCTGGGGTGGCAGGATAAGGCTGGCAGCCTCCTCAGGGCCTTGGTTATGTAACTCCTTATAAGGAAGAATTCCAGCATTCAACACAGCTAGACTGGGGTGTCCCTCTGAATAGCAGCACGGCCTGGAACACATTCAGTGGGCGCTGCTTAGGAGGCTTTGAGGTTATAGAAAAAGTCCGGCATTTGAAGCTCCCCAGTTCTCACACAGGCACCAGCATTTCCTGATTATGTGATGTCAGTCACGCGCAAGCCTCAGTTTCCTCATCTGCAAAGGAGGGTGGTGACGAGTCCTCCTTTATAAGGTTGTGAGTGTCAAATAGACAGTGGAGGCCCAGGTGCTCTCGTCGGGTTTAATCCTTTGCATGAGCGTTGGTTTCTTTCTTCCCGTCATGAAATTTAAAGACAGGTGCCTCCGTGTAAATGTTTGGGATTTTTGTTTTGTTTTGTTTCAAGTCAGTGAAATGCTTTGAGAGTTTACATACACATCCATAATTCCTTTGCTGAAATTCCAAAAAGCTTTGAATTCCAAAAGACTTGGCATATTTGGGGGGACAATGTGACCTGCCCTGAGCTTGTTTCCCAGCAAAACCTTCCATGAGGTTTCCATGGTTTTTATTTATCATCTGCGTACAGTTTGCTGCAGGAACACCAGTGTGTTTTATTTCAGGGTGTTTCCCAAACTCTCTTAGTGGTGTTACATAATGTATGGCACATTATGGAATCTGGAAAGTCCTGAATTCTGGAATAATCTAGTCCCAGGGGTTTCAGAGAAGGGATTGTGGACCTGTCTCCCCCTCCTCACTAAAAGTCATAGAATTGTCAGCCCTAAAGGGAGTCTTTGAGATCACTGTCCTCATGTCTACTACATCCCCTACAGATATCTTCTGATTGCTGCTTAGAATCTTCCAGAACCAGAACCTCATTACGTAAGTCCTATAAACACATTCCACTGTGGATCACTTATTCTGGCATCTGCATCAAATCCTCTTTGAACCCCCTCAGTGGTCCCCATTCTGCCGTCTAGAGCCCAGAGAATCTGGCAACCCCTCCTCAGCCAGAACCAGCTCTCAGGGCTGGCTACATAATTTGTGGGATCCAGGGAAAAATGAAAACATAGAGCCCTGGTTCAAAAAAAAATTTTTTTAAATGCCATTAGAAGTACTAAAATATAAAACTTTTCCCTCTCTGTCACTGTCTCTCAATTTGTCATGGTGGTTTTTACTTGCTATTTAATACTGTAAGCAAAGAAAAATAAAAATGTGAAATTATCAGCATGAATTCTGTTCATCTCAGCATTGTGCATTTCTAGTTTCAAATGCAAATATAAGGACATTTAACTTACACTCAGAATTGCTGAAATTATGCAATTTGTATTTTATAGCTTGTATGTGCATAAGTATTTTGTTCTTACCAGAACAGCTGGAACACTGCACAAAATTAATTCAATTATTTTAATTTCATTTCTCAAGATGTGCACATCCTACCCAAACTCTTTCCCTTCCTTTTAGTAAGGAAGGACTAAAAGGAGAAGGCACCCTGGGTGCCCTGTCCCCCTCCCCTTTCCTTCTGTGGCATCGTTGTCACCGTAAGTGGTTGGCCAATACAGGGAGAACGAGAAACAATATGGCAAGATTCCTTAACCATTCCTGTTTCTTAGAACACATGCAAACTAGTGACTGCAAGTGAGTTGCTCTTGTATGCCGTGAGTGCACACATGCACTTGGCTACCTGCACCCATTTGGCTGTGAGATTTCCTGATAAGCAAATTAGGCAGCCTTTAGAGCAAGGGCTGATAAAATGCCATGGCCAAAATGGGAGATAGGAGTCCCAAATGATGCACTTAAACATGCTGCAAAAGGGACTCCAAAAGAGAAGCAAATGTGGAGAGGAAGACTCAGGATTCAGCCTCGAACATTATGAGTTTGAGGTATCAGTGAGGCACTCAAGGGAAACATGTGTCCATGGAGGCTGACCAGTTCACACATACTAGAATGGCTATAATCAAAGAAATGGAAAATAACAAGCGCTGGCAAGGATGCAGAGAGATTGGAACCCTTGCTGATAGGAATGCTGTAAAACGGTGCAGCCACTGTGGAAAATAGTTTAGTGGCTCCTCGAAAAGTTAAACGTAGAATTACCACATGACCCAGCAATTTCACTTCTAGGTAGGTACCCAAAAGAATGGAAATAAAGCCAATTAATAAATACTGGTACTTGAATAAATACTCTTACCTGAATAGTCATCACAGCACTATTCACAGTAGCCAAGAGGTAGAAACAATCCAAACAAATGGATGAATAAACGAAATGTGGGAGATTCATGCAATGGAACATTATTCAGCCATAGACAGGAGTGACATACTGACACACGCTACATACAATACAGCTGAAACTCAGAGACATTATGGGAAGTGAGAGAAGCCAGGCCACAAACTATATGGCTCTATTTGTTTGTTTTGTTTCGTTTTTGAGATAGGGTCTTGCTATGTTGCCCAGGCTGGTCTTGAACTCCTGGATTCAAGCAATCTTCCCATTTCAGCAGCCTGAGTAGCTGAGGCTGCATGCACATGCCACCTTACTTGGCAATTATATGGCTCCATTTATGTAAAATATCCAGAAGAGTTAAATCCACAGGGACAGAAGCAGATTGGTAGTTGCCAGGGATATGGAGTAACTTAATGGGTTTTCTTTTGGAACTAAACAGGGGTGGTGGTTGCACAACAATGTGGATATACTCAATGTCACTGAATCGAAGACTTTAAAATGGTTAACTTTACATTAATGTGATTTTCACCTTAATTTTGTTTAAAAAAGAAGAAGAAACAATTTTAGACTCACTTCATGACAGAAGAAAACCTCTGCAGCTACTTCAAGCTGCTTTTTTGAAACTAGTCCTGGCCACTCCAGGGACATCTGACTAATGGGCTTGGAGTCCACAATGCCAGACATAATGTTCCTTCCGAATGACCAGCCCTGAAGGTCTAATCATCTCTCTGCCTTCCCTCCTCCCAGTTCCATCCCAGGATATCTTCGTCCTTTTTGGAAGACGCCCTTCCCTCAGTGAGTAAAATGGAGCCGCTTCCCAAGCACCTATTTTGGGAACCAGCCCAGATCACAGGAAAACAACCACCATATAGGGAGACATTCTCCCTATATGGCGAAGGCATTCGGTGGCCAGAGCGGGAGGTGGGGCCGCTGCCCTGGCGCCCAGAGCTTTGAGGAAGTGGACACTTTAAAGGTTGGCAGAGGCTGCTGTCCAGGTTTCCTGTGGCCTGGAGAGTGGCGAGGAAGTTGGTGTCCCACCTTTGTCCAGCCATGTGGATGAGGATGGAAATTGGTCACACCCTCGCGTGGTATCCAAAAGAGGAAACCTTTGAGCACACTGATTCTCAACAGGGTCTCCTGAAGAACTCTGAAGGAGGCACGATTTTCAGCCTTCCTTCTGAGTGCAAATGTTAGGCTGAAAAGCAGGGAAAGAGGTGACAGGACACAAACCAGTACAGCGAAAGTGGGGGTGTGGGCTGAGCTGGAACTGTGTGGCTTACTCCTTGGGTGACCTTGAGCAAGCCCCTCCACGTCAAATTTAAATCGAGGGGGTTGTGTTAAACTGGAGAAAAGGAAGAAAAATTTAAATGCCAGTGCAGATGAGTTTGCTGCTAAACAGATGCAATTACACATCCTTGGGAAGGGCAACAAGTCTGTGACCTGGGTGTCCCCAGGCCGTATCAACTGAAGGTGGCCGGGGGCCAGTGTGGTCACAAACTATAACACCAGTGAGCAGGAAAAGTTGATTTCAAGACAACATTGTGCGGTGAAAAGAGCACAAGCATAGGAGTCTGGAGGGTCTGGGTTTGAACCGCTAGTTTAATCACTTACTGGTTGTGTGGTTTTACTTTCTCCATCTGTGAAATGGGATACATCTATGTGTGTGTCTCACACACACACACACACACACACACACAGACACACACACAAGTGCGCGTGTGCTGGAGTGGTAGGTTCGAGAATAATGAATGCAATGTGACTGGAACACAGTAGATTGACAATAAAATAGCATCTGCCCAGCCCTGCACCTCTCTCGGGTGAGTTCTGTTCTAGAGACCAACCAGACTGTGTGTCAGGCCCCAGGGGAGGCAGTCCCTCTGCACCCCCAGGCATATGAGAGATGTAGGATGAACAAAATGTAGGCACCTCCCCCAGCACCCCTTCTCTACATACCAAAAGCCAAAAAATATGTATATTATTCTTGTTAATCCTATTTCTGTGAATGTACCCAGAGGAAATTACTGGGGAAAAATGGAAAAATCACATATATACAAATGGTCCCCATCATAGGATGTTTCATCTTAATGATGTTTTTACTTTATCATGGGGTTTATTGGGGTAGTAAATGCATTTATACTTACCATATTTTTGATTTACGATAGAATTACTGGAACATAACTTCATTGCAATTGGAAGGGTTGTAGTTATTTTTTGTAATGTTATTTATCATACAAAACAGAACTGCTTACTAAAAGGCCTAGGAAATACAGCTTGCTGATACCATGGAATACTACACACTTACAATGATCAACATGGCATCTCTGTACAAAGATGAAAGCATGTAAATGTCAAGTTTTAAAAAGTTGGCCACAAAATTGCGTATATACTAGGATAATAGCCATCCAGCTTATAGCTAAAGTGTGGACAGGGCTGTGGAGAAACCTAAACAGTTAATGTGTTGGAAGCATGGCATTATGGGTACAATTTTTTGACATTGTAAAGCTATTTACTAATAAATATTCTCTTTATTTATCTCTTTTAAGACATAGTTGAGGCCAAGTGAAGTGGCTCATATCTGTAATCCTAGCAATTTGGGAGGCCATGGTGGGAGGATCGCTTGAGGCCAGGAGTTCAAGACTAACCTGGGCAACATAGCAAGACCCTGTCTTTAAAATTTTTTTTTTTTTTTTAAATTAGCCAGGCATGGTGGTGTGTATCTGTAGTCCCAGGTATTCAGGAGGCAGAGGCTGGAAGATTGCTTAAGCCCAGAAGTTTGAGGTTGCAGTGAGCTGTGATGACACCACTGCACTCCAGCCCAGCGACAGAGCAAAACTCTGTCTCAAAAAAAAAGAAAAGACATAGATGATTTCTAAGACTCCATCCATCTCTAGCACTCTACGGGTAATTTGCATTTGTTTATTTCAACTTCTGTTTCCTTACCTGTAAAATTATCTGCAGGTTTTCTAACCGCAAATCCTTAGACTTAATATTAGTTATCTATTGCTCCATAGCAAATTACCCCAAAATTTAGCAACTTAAAACAAACATTTACTGTCTCCTGCAGTTTCTGAAAGTGGAGAATCAAGGAAGGGCTCAGCTGGGGGATGCTGGCTCAGGGTCCCTCAGGAGGCTGCAGTCGAGCTGCTGGCCGGGGCTGCAGTCACGCGAAGGCTCAGGGGGCCGAAGAGTCCATTCTCAGGGCCTTGCCGTTCGGGGCTCTCCAGAGGGCTGCTCTCCTCTCTCAAAGGGAACGACTCAAGAGAGAAAGCCCAAGACAAAGCCAAAGTCATCTGTAACCTAATATCAGAAACGACACACCATCACGGCGTGAATTCCTGTAATTTTTACGTATCAGCATCCATTTTAAATCCGAGGTCGACTTTCTTGTGCCAGAAGCAGGACTTGGTTGCTCGTGACTCAGTTTCCAGTTCTCCACCTTCCAACGCCTCACTGTGGTCCATCCAGGTAACTGCCTCATGCCGCTGCGTCCTGGTGCCCCCTCCCCAAGTAGCGGCTGGGTACAGGCTGCTTCACTCACTGCGTTGACCCAGGGACCTGGCACAGGCTGTGCGGATGTGCCGCAGTGACCACCTCGCGGCCCCAGCATGACACGAGGGAACTTGTGCCCGCTCGCCCCAAGCCCGCCAATCAGAACCCCCCGAGGGAAACGTGGCTGGGTAGCGCCCTGGACCCCAGCAGAGGCTTCAGCCCACGGACCCCGCGCTTCCCCTTTCTGGC
>RJWJ010035687.1:0-16496 GCA_004363605.1 Indri indri
GATGAAATGACAACAAAGGATTTAGAAAATTCCATAATCTTAGTTGATAAAGCAAAAGTAGAGTTTAAGAAGATGGACTCCAATTTTAAAAGACCTTCTACTGTGGGTTAAATGCTATCAGACAGCATCACATGCTATAGAGAAATCTTTTGTGAAAGGAAGAGTCAATCAATGTGGCAAACTCCATTGTTGTCATATTTTAAGACGTTTCCACAGCCACCTCAACCCTCAGTAACCACCACCCTGATCAGTGAGTAGCCATCAACATTGAGGCAAGACCTTCCACCAGCAAAAAGATTTTGGCTCACTGAAGGCTCAAATGATTGTTAGTATTTTTAGCAAAAAAGTATTTTTTAATTAAGGTATGCACATTGTTTTTGTAGACCTAATGCTATCATACACTTAATAGATTACAGCATAGTGTAAACACAACTTTTATATGCACTGGGAAACCGAAAATATTCATCTGACTTATTTTATTGTGTTATTCACTTTATTGGTGGTCTGGAACCGAACCTGCTATATCTCTGTGGTATGCCTGTACTTTCAAATGTATGCTATATGGTACTTATGAAAAATGCTGGGATTGAAAGTAGGGATGTGGTCTGAGAGAGGCCTGGAACCATCTTTTATCTCATTATATTTTAGCAGAATTGGCAAAAAACAACTGTGTTTATGACAAATTTTCAAACTTGTCTTCTGTCTTTAATGGAAATAATATACATAGTATTAGCGAATTTCTGTTACATTAAGATGAACGTTTTAGTTCTCCCAAACTAGATGGGAGAACAATAAGCAACCATGTAAGGTATTTACATTTCCATCGAGAAGAGTTATGCACATGCCAACTGCATGAGATTAATTCAAGGATCATTACTGTAAAAGACACTCTTTGAGTCTAAAAGTTACACTCTGGTACATGTCACTCAGGATTCGATTAGGAAAACAGAAACCACTTTAGGTGTTTCACACAGGAAGGGATTTAACAGAAGTAATTAGATGTTCATTTAAAAAAAGGTGAAAAGGCTGAAGGAGCAAAAGTCAGGGGAGGCACTGCTAGCTTGCAGCTTCACCACAGCAGTGTTGCTGTAAAATTGCTGCAACCACCTAGATGAGGAAAACAACAGGAAACCCACGGTCACAGCTGGTCCTAGTGTCCCTGCAGCACACAGGCTGATAACTAGAAAGGGAAAACTTGGAAGTTGCTGTGAAACTCACATCTGTTGAAGCTCGAGCTTCCAAATCTTGCGCAATGGCATATCTGTGGAAGAATGTACTTCTTATCAAGAACCAAAAAAGAAATTGAGTCCAGGACATACAGTGATCAGGCTCCCAGCCCTGAGGTGTAGGAAAAAGCATTGAAAGGGGTAGAGGGTAAGTGTGGTTGCCAAAAAATAATAGCCCAATGAAGCATGAAATAATATTCCCATTTTACAGATGAGGAAACTGAGGCATGAGAGCCAAATAACTTGCCCAAAGTCACGTAGTATGAGACTATGGTCTATCTGATTTCAGAACTAGAGCTTTTTAACCCTTAATTATACTGAGGACTATTGGTCACATGGCAGATAGCCCCCAAATTTAATTTGCTTCTTTGGCTTTGATGAACTCCCATCAGCTCACATTCTGAGGCTATATAATTTAAAACACAACTGTTAAAAAAGGATTATTTTGTCAACTCCTTATTTGATGGTATTTCCAAATTCGCTAACCTTTTCAATTTCATCCAGAAAATGTGATACAAAGTCTTGGTTCGATGATATTTTAGGGAGTGGGGTGAAGCACATTTGTGTTACGATGCCAAAGTTCAGGCTTTGAGCCAAATTATACCACACACAATATCCACGAAATCTCTAATCCCAATTTTTGTTCTCTCTTTTGCGCTTTGAGTTCCTTATCGATCTTGGCTTAAGATAAGTTATAAGCAAAGGAACATTTAGTGATTATTACTCCTCAAAAGCCAATATACTAAGGAGAGAGAATGTATATTTAGCATAATTCATTCATTAGTAAATACTGCTTACTTCGTACCTTGCTGGAGACTAGTGGGGATTCATTTATTCATCCAACAAACGTTCCATGTGCCATGTACTGGTTATTGTCCACTTATCACTCCACTTCCCGCTGTTCAAGTTCACATAGATCCATTCTCCTCCTGTCTCTGCCCTGCTCTGGCCCCCCACGGCTGGCTTTGGCATTGTCTGGGCCCCCTGGCTTGCTGGCTCCATTTGGGTTTGGTCAACTGGAGGAACCAGCAGGCAACTGAAGGGCAAGAGGAGTGAGAGGTGATGTTCCCTTCCTGCTCTCTCCCTGCTCACACCTCATTGCTGACAGTGGGCGTGGGCCTCCAGGACTACAGCTTTTCCTGGGTGGCCCACAGCCCTACAGTTCCCCTCTTGCTGGGTTCTGGTGACATCATTTCCTCCCCTTGTCGCTTCAGTCCTAGGGGTGGTACTCTTTCTGGTCCCTGGGAACCTCTTCATCTCTTGTGTATGCCAGCAAGCCTGCCCTCACTTCTGTAAGGAGTCTCTTCATTAAATTTTCTTCATTTAAACCATCTCGGGTATCGGCTGCTGACTGTCCTAAAACAGCAGTCCCCAACCTTTTTGACACCAGGGACCAGTTTCATGGAAGACAATTTTTCCATGGGATGGAGGGGTGGAGGAGAGGCAGAGCTCTGCGGCCTGGTTCTTAGCAAGCCATGGACCAGTACTGGTGGGTTGGAGACTGCGGTCCTAAAAGACTATCAAAATAACCTATTGAGCAAACAAAGCTGAGTTTATTATTTACTGTAGTAAGAGAAAGTGTCACCTTGGTGGAGACTTAGTGTCTCAGAAGGGAAATATTCACAGAGTTTTGGGGTCTGAGTTCAAGTGGTCTAAGATGGGTCTTTAAATTCAGGAATCTGATTAGAATTGGGCAAAGTTTATGATAAAATTGCTTAGGGTGGATGAACGCAAGAAAGAAGAGAGTTTTAAAATGAGACTCGATTAACAGTTATTTGATAGGCAAGCAGATTTGCCCAGGTGAGTGACCCACTGTCCCGAGAAGGACAACCTATAGGAACAACCTATTGTCCTGAGTAGAGGGCTGGTTGAGTAGTCTATTGTTCAGATAAATGAGTATTGGAGGCATCTTATTAGTTTATGGCCTTATCTTCCTGGGCCAGAATTTCTTGGAACAAGTAGTAAAGTCACATTGATACAGAGGCTGTAACCTTAATGCTGATAACTAAGCCTCAGGGCTTCAGGCATTTGACAGTCAATTTAATGCCCACTTGTGGTCATTCTTCAGCCGGGGCTGGAGGAAGGATAGACCATTACCATCTGGGGGCATGGACAATCCAGATCTCCACTGCTGCTTGAGCTATGACCATGGTCAGGTTTCCGGGGGTGGTCATTTCAACCTTTATAGGTGCCAGGCTTTCAGTTTCTTATTGCTGGATGAGTGTTTGTTAGCTCATTTGATGAGACAGTGGTGCACAGCAGCATTAATGATTCTGGAGCTCACACGCGTAACTATTGTGACACAGACACACACCAGGAGGAGGGTTATGGCCAGAGCTTGCAGTGTATTTCTGTGCCAGGAGTCAAGAGTGCTCCAGTCAAACCGAGAGAACAGATCTCCCTCCTAGTCCGAAGAGCCCTCAGAACCAGATACGGGGGTAAAAGCCAAACCACCTAATTTTATGGCATCTTTTTCTCCTGATCTTTTCTAGTAATAGCAAAGATCCCAGAGAGTTCTGCAGGGACGTAAGGACAACATTCTTCTAATACAGCCCCTGCTCCCCCTCAAGAGGCAGTGTTATATCTAACGTGGCTCTCTTCGACAGACGATGGGAGAGAACAAGGTTGCAGTGAAACGTTTTACTGGCGTAAGAGGAAAACAGAAGGGACTATAGTTCAGCCTGGAAATAAAAGCCAGATTTGATTAAGAAGCTATTTTCATCATGGGTGGCTCAGAGACTCCAAAATTAACTGGGAAATGTTCTTTCTTTTTCCTTTAATATTTGCTCCTTTAGTCCTAATACTTGTAATCTGCTACGTGGTTGGATTGTTTGTCTATTAATACATTTGTAAGACATTTTATACTCACGTCTAATATGGCCCTTCTTATAGTAACATGAGAGCAATTTATTGTGATTATTTGCTTACTGGTCTGTCCTCCAGCCGGACCCGTGTGGTCCTCAAGGGCAGAAAGTGTACCTTAGTGATCGGGTGTCTGCAGCTCTTAGCTCAAGGCCTGGCACGTGCTCCATGCTCAGGATGGCAGTTAGTGACTGTGGGTTTCCCTTCTATTCCAGTCACCCAGTGTCACCTAGGGCTCAAGGGTAGGCTGCGTTCTAGGCCTGTGCCCACCAAGGAGAAGGAATTTGGCACCTTTCCGATTCCCCAGGTTAAAACCTTAAGGTACCAGAGAGAAATGACTGTTTTCTTTGAGCATGTTGCTGTTAGTGGAGGTGACAGTTCACTGCACAGCACGCTGGATTTCATTCCCCCCTCCATGGCCAGCGCGCCCCACATTCCGTCGCACCAGTTTTGCGGAGAAACCACCCATTTTTCCTCTCCTGAGCCAATCTCACCTCCTCCACATCTTCAGCAAACAAAGGACCTTCTAATTACCAGGGCCCCGCCCTCCTGACAATGAGGTTAAAGGACTATCAACGACTAATGAATTCTCCCCTTTCGCAGTTTTTTCCTTGTCTCACTTAGGTATCTGAGTGGCCTTTCCTTAGCTCGAATTCCCCTCCTCTTCCCTCTTCTCTTGTCAAATTTCTGCTACCCTTAGGGACAGATATGGGCTATCTCACCTCCTCACTGGGACAATTAGGACAAGTGACCATTCTTGTCCCGCTCACCAGGTGCCAGGCACAGTTCTCTAGCACTTGCGGTGAATTGACTCATTTAAATCCTCACGCGGACCCTATAAAGTGGGTGCTAGTTTACAGGTGAGGGAACTGAGGCACAGAGAGGCCCTTCCACATCCTCACCAACACTCGACATGGTCTTTTTGATTTCAGCCATTCTGACAGATGTGTAGTATCTCATTGTTATTGTATTTGCATTTCCCTAATGACTAATGATGTGATGTGATTTTTCTCTATTGTCTTTCTGTTTTTTTATAGGGCAAAATAAATATTTTTAGAGGCAGACATAAGGGAAAGAATGAAAAAAATCCTGATGGTTTCTGATAGATTCTTTTTTATTACTTAAACCAATGCTTAACACACACCGTAAGTGGTGGCCCCTTCTTCTTTTTTTGATTTTTCCCTGTACCAGAACGTTGATTTTTTAGAATTTGACTTAGTATACACAATATACCCCTGTCATTGTGTCAATATTGGTCATTGCCTATATTTAGATTGAATAGACTCGTGCATCTATTATTAGCATATTTCCTACTTCTCATGGTTATATGGTTACCTCGTACAAACTTTGATCAAGTCATTTACCACATTGGTCTCTGATTTTTCTCATTTTTAAGATGAGAGAGCTGGGATTTTTCAGTGTTTTTCAAACTGTGAGTTGTGATCCATTAGTGAGTCATGAAATCAATAAGGTGGTTCTAGGCAACAGTGAGTCCATGTCTCTACAGAAAATAGAAAAATTAGCTGGGCATGGGGCTGTGTGCCTGTAGTCCCAGCTACTCAGGAGGCCGAAGCAGGAGGATCGCTTGAGCCGAGAACTTTGAGGTTGCAGTGAGATAGGCCGACTCCATTACACTCTAGCCGGGGTGACAAAGTGAGACCCTGTCTCCAAAAAAAAAAAAAAAAAAAAAGAAATGAAATAGAATAGAATAAAAATATTAAATGGACTCACAAATATTAATAGTAAAGGTAAGTATTATCTTGTGATTGTCTACCAGTCAGGAGAAATAAGGTTATAAAACCCTGGATTAGATATCTCTAATGACCATTCATTTGTTTGATTCTCTAATTCCCATAATGAATGTGTTCCACACTCTCATTGCATGACATACATTTCTGCATGTTTCTGAATAATGTTCTGCACGTTAATAAAAAAGAGAAATAGCCCTGTGATTTGGAAGGTTCGAGTCTTGAGGAATTGGAGTGCTTCATTAGACTGGCCTAGAAAGGTTTTCTATTTTAAAATATGTGGTGTGATTGAAAACCATAAAAACAATTATGAATGTGAGCAATTTTATTTTAAAAAATTTCTGAATTTGAAACACACTTAACTCTCTTTTGATTGTTGTTCATATGTATTTATACATCTTACCTGGTTATAAAAAAAGCATGTATTTATGTTCAGGGTCAAACGTTTTCTTATAAAGATTTCTATGTAGTAAAAATTGATATACTTTAGAGTTGTTACAGTAACTTAGTATTCAATTGTGTTAATATGTAAATAGCTTTGTCTGGAACGACACAATAATTCGCACCATGGGAGTTTTTGCACTGACCATTTCTGACAAAAAGGTGAGTGTTTTACTTGGCCGAGCACTATGCTAATTTAAAAAGCTGGCAATTTTTGATGTTAGACAGTTGAGTAACGTGTTTAGAAGAGCAGGGACTGACTGGCTACCCAACCTTTGGAGACGTGTTAAGTGGTTTCTGATAGTGAAGCTGAGTGTCAGGCTGGGACAGGGACAGTGTCAGGTCCGGGAGAGATGCTCAGATAAAAGCTGTGGCCGAGAGAACTGGATCTGGAAGGAGAAGACCCTAGAGCCACAGAGCGTCAGAGCTAGAAACAACTTGAGCCTCTCCTAACAGAATTCAATACCCCCATTACAGATGAGGAAACTAAGGCTCAGGTGGTGACTTTCCCTGTTTATATAATGCAGGTTACAGAACTTGGATCTTTTGATGACACAATCTTGGCTTGATTCAGAAGTTTTAGAAGACAAAAACCAGGAGGGCACCAGAAATGCAGAAGAGACAAGAGAATACAAAAAGTATACAGTCTAGAAAGTTCAGACGTAGGTCAGGGAGGAGGCCGTTTTTCATGGTCAAAGAGGGAGAGAGGTTTGGAATACAGAGATCCCTCAGCCCAGAAAGCTGACACAGTAGATGTAAGATAACCACAAGTGAGCTCAGGCCCAAGGCAAAGTGTACTGGGGCTACATACCCCCCTTACTCTGATGGGAGCTGGGATGAAGTCATGAGCTTGCCCAACTTTGCAGGGGAGTCTTGGCTGGAGAAGGAAAGGTGAATACTCATACTGTGTGGTTCTGATACAGAGATAGAAACAAAGAAAGTTCAACGTTGGTGGGAAGGGAGGCAGGGAGCAAATTACTTCTATTATGTAGGGCTTCCAGATAAAATAAAGATGCCTAGTTAAATTTGATTTCAGATAAATCACGAATAATGTTTTAGTATAAGTATGTCCTGTGTAATATTATAATAATAAAATACTATATAATATAACATAATATAATAAAATAACCAAAACATTACTTGTGGTTTATCTGAAATTCATATTTAATCGGGCATCTTGTGTTTTCACAAGATCTTAAATCTTACAATTGTACTATCACAGCTAGAGAAATATGATCACTCTCCCTGGCGGGATGGGTTCAAAATAAGGTTTTTTGGAGCTGTGTAGCTCTCTCTGACATCTTGGCACCCTGCATGATTTCATGCATCAAATATACAAACATTTGCTGGAGTTTCACCTTCCCAGTTGAATAAATAGGTTGTAGTTTTACAAAGGACTCCATTCCTAAGACGGTTTTGAGGCTGGATGTTCACGCTTTTATGCATTCTGTACATTTACAGGAGAGTGAAAGTTCACAAACCGGTTACAGAGCCTGCAGATGGGGAAAAAATTGTTCCCAGTGTGGAAAGGCTACGGGATGATCAAAGGCCTGTAGGACAAACACTTCCTGCCTCCAGCAAGGAGCAGCTGCTGCTCCAGTTAGAGACAGAAAGCTGGCGTGCAGTTCATTGGCACTCGGCTCAATCGATGTAAAAACATGCATTAAAGAGAGAGAGAGAGAGAGAGAGAGAGAGAGAGAGAGATTATGTTATGCTCCAAGAGATTTCTATTCTATATGAAGTTAATTCTGCTTATTTTAAGAACTAGTATGTAAATACCTAAGCTTGGAAAGTAAGCACAAGAGTCACTGGTCCTATGGGAAAGGCTCTACCAGCATGCTTCTTGCAGCACAGTGTGTGGTGGGAAACACAAAGAAAAGGGAAAAAGTGGAATGTCTATCCAGGGCATAGTGGAGCGGCAGATCATTGCATGTTTATGCTACGGAAATATTTGATAAGTATGGCTGTTATCAAACATGGTAAGACAGAACCGTAAGTACTGATCTGGAGGGATATCTGTGCTGCATTGATACGTGAAAAAAAATTAAAGGATAATGTGTACAATCTAGTTTGTTGTAATAAAAAGAATAAAAACAAGGACTGAAATTCCACCAAAACCTCAGTAACTATACATGTATTCTTGGATATATTTTTGTAAGAAAAGTATGGAAAGATTTGCATCAACTGTCAGTGTTAATCACATGGGGAGAAAATATGAGCTGAAGTATTAGGGAGCTAGTAGGAAGAGTATTAGCATTTTGTTTATACCTGTCTGTATTCTTTGATTTATTACAATAAATGTTTTATTACTTATGAAATTTAAAAAAGAATATCAAATAAAATATAAAAGGTTATATGACATGTGGATTTAAAAAAATTTATTGAGGGGCTTCTTTTAAATAGTAGACTCCTGGCCAAGTGCAGTGGCTCATGCCTATAATCCCAGCACTTTGGGAGGCCGAGGTGGAAGGATTGCTTGAGGACAGGAGTTTAAGACCAGCCTGGGCAACATAGCAAGACTCTATCTCTACAAAAAATAAATGAGCCAGGTGTGGTGGCACTCACCTGTAGTCCCAGGTACTCTGGAGGCTGAGGGAGGAGGATCATTTGAGCCCAGGAGTTTGAGATTACAGTGAGCTGTGATCAGGCCACTGTACTCCGTGAGACCATCTCTGAAAAACAAACAAACAAAACCTAGTAGACTCCCTACCAATTTTTCTAGGAATGTACTTTTGCATTGTGGTATACTTATACCTTTTGTCCAGGGAAGCTAACCAGAAGCAAGACTTCAGCTTATTGTAGAAATTGCTAGATGTTACGAGAACATGGAGATGAGTTAGTGATTACAAAATGAGCTGTCCCAGGAATCCCAATACAAAAGCTCAGGCTCAGTTATCCATGAAGTTGCCAAGAAGACACTCTGGATATTTTTAACTCGATGAAGAAATAGTACGTGTGTGCACATATGTGTAAACCTTATTTTTAGTGATGTGTCTATTCTCTGCTTTTATCCTTCTTTTATTCAGTCAGTGTCTGAAGGCCCAATTTTTGAGGTTCTATTCTCAATACTGATCAGTGTGCTAATTTGGTGTTTTATAAGTGGATCCTTTGCTAAGCCTGTGCTCGAGAAAGTCCTATGTACTTAGATTGAAGAACTAAAAAGTATTGGATGCCTTTTTATGAATTTATATATTTTACGTGTGCATACTAAAAATGACGTATTTTTTCCTTTGCGTTTTCTACAATCATCACAGACTCTTTTGGGAATGAGGTGCATAAATAAAAATAAATATAAAATACATAGCAACATTGTTAATAGGAATAGAGCAGATATCTGGCATGGTTGATAAGAATGTTATCACCTTCGTATCTCCCTTAATTCTCAGCTGAATTGAAATACTGGATTGGTTTCCTTCTATCAAGTTATCGTGGGTAAGAGGAGGCTTTTTGCTTCTAACTTATTGTAGATCACTACATTTTTCAGCCACCTGCCCAGTCCATGAAATTTCAAGGAGGGGATGGCAATACCAAAACCCAGCCTAAATAGACAATTATTATGAAGACAATGAAATAAAATGTATAAATTATTCCAAAATCCTTGGCAATGGCTATACTAATCCAAGGAAAAATCACTGTTGTTAATTAGCAGCCCTGTTACCTCAAAAACAAAGCAAAACAAATAAAATGACTACAGGTGTATATTTAACAATATTCCATTTTGCATTATTTAAAGGTATTTGTCAGTTGTGTGAGATTTGATAAGACGCACGGGCTCCTGGGCTCCCTCCAGGTGAAGTGCTAATGTCGGGGAATGAACTCGACCCAGTGCAGCCTTTCACACAGTGCAAAACAGAGCAGCTCACACTTTGCCTTCCTTCAATGTGGTGAAGGACTTGACCCAATCTGTTTCTTACGCAGAAGTTCCTTTCATCCTGTAGGCCTTTCCACGGCCTCCTGGAGGCCACACTGCTGGACTACTTCTCAGCAGATCTGTGCGATTCCGAGAATCATATTTTGAAGCCATGGCAAAAAAAGAAAAAAAATTACTTGGACTGGAACTTTTGGAGGAAATTGGAATATATACAGAGTTTAAAATGTGCTTTATTGGCTGTGCGTAGTGACTCATGCCTGTCATCCTAGCATTCTAGAAGGTCGAGGCGGGAGGATTGCTTGAGGTCAGGAGTTTGAGACCAGCCTCAGCAAGAGCGAGACTCTGTCTCTACTGAAAAATAGAAAAAAAATTAGCCGGGCAACTAAAGATAGAAAAAAATTAGTCAGGCATGGTGGCGCATGCCTGTAGTCCCAGCTACTCTGGAGGCTGAAGCAGGAGGATCGCTTGAGCCCAGGAGTTTGAGGTTGCTGTGAGCTAGGCTAACGCCACGGCACTCTAGCCCCGGCAACAGAACAAGACTCTGTCTCAAAAAAAAAAAAAAAAAGCACTTTACCTGTCTGAAACCATTTTATGGATGCACAAGGTCTGTATGGAAAGTATCCAGCCATCGTTAATATAACAAGAATTTTGGCGACATCAATGTCACCTGGCAGCCAAGGAGAGTGGACTGGGATGGGCATGCATGAACAATGACTACCTCACTGTACTAGTCAGTGGGGCGCTAGGTGCCATTGAGTGTGCATGCGAAATGTGTGGGCATCAAATTTAAAATGACTGAGCGAGCAGAACAACGAATCTGTATCAGATTTTGTGTTAAGCTTGAACGTTCCTCTGTGGAAACTATTCGGATGATTCAGAAGGCTTTCAAGGATGATGCAATGAGCGCAGAGCAAATGTCAGCGTGGCACAAACGCTTCAAAGATGGTTGAGAATCTGTTGAAAGTGATCCACGTTCTGGAAGGCCTGCAACAAGCAGAACACCTGAGAATGTTGAACATGTATGGGTTAGATTAAGAGATGCTGGGAGAACTGTGTGAGGTCCCAAGGTGCCTCCTTTGAAGGGGACTGAGGCATCAATGTCCTACGTACAATGTTTCTTGTATCTTCTTCAATAAACGTCTCTATTTTTCATATTACGTGGCTGGATATTTTCCGGACAGACTTTGTCATAAGAAGATAATACTGGAATGTGTATCACTTGGTTTACTTATAAAGTTACTGGATTGGGTATTTTTGAGACTGAAAGAAGTGAAATTTTTTTGTGAGAAACGTGAGCTTTTCTTTTAATCACAAAGTCCAAGTAAAAATTTAATTTATTTAATTATCCTATTTTTGCACAAGTTTACTTTCAGGGCTGTTTTTCTCTGTGTGATGAGAAAGGGTTTGAGCAGGGACAGGTCTCCCTTTGCAGACGGTCTGCCTGGGGTGGCTGTGTCTGTATGGACCAAGCCGCACCTTCCTGTGGCTGCGTTTGCTCCCTAGCTCTCTGGTCTGTTCTGTGTCATTTGCAGTAGAAGGGAGAGGTGGTAAATCCACTACCAAAAACATCTTACTATTAGCCAAACACACACACGTGAAGTCCAGAAGAAAGAACAAAACAGCATGTTCATGTCTATTCCAAACCATAAGGGTCTACAAGGCAAAGATTTGGGAGAGTCACCTTTGTTCTGTGCAAATCACACCAGCTCCTCAGTGGGTCTGGACAGAATGCAGGATATCCAGTTACATTTGAATTTTGGATAAACAATGAATGCATGCAATATTTGGGACATATATTAATTTAGTATTGTATGCATGTATTATTTATCTAAAATTCAAATATAAGTGGGGGCTCTGTATTTGCATTTGCAAGATGGCAACCCTGGTCTGGAGCCTTCATTCTGGACTCTTGGGGCCACTCCATATTTCTTCATTCACTCATTCATTCGATAAAACATTTATGGAGCATTTACTCTGTGCCAGGCTCTGTGGACGCAGTCCCAGACAAGACAGGTATGGTCCCTGTCTGCCCTAGAACTTTCAGTCTTGTGGGAAAAACAGACCAAAAAATAGATTAAAAGAAAAGGAATCAGCAAGATAACTTCAAATACTGGTGAGTGGTATAAAGATAATAAAGACGAGTGAGGCTGGCCCGGGGTGGTCAGGGAAGGCTGCCTAGGGGCATTTACACTGAGCTGGACTTGAGGGATGAGAAGGAGGCAGCCAGGGCAGGAGCTGGAGGGACAGCAACCCAGGCAGAGGAACAGGAAGCTCAAAGGCCTTATCGCAAGCATGCGATTGGCTGTGTGGGTGACAGGAAGAAGGCCAGCGTGGCTGTATCAGTGAGCTAGGGAACAACAAGTGGTAACATACAAGGTCAGGGAGGAACTTGGGGGCCAGAGCACATAGTTGTTGTCTGTGCTGTGGGAAAGCCACTGGGGGCTTTTATGGTCTGATTTATGGTTTTAAAAGATCATTCTGGCTGCTTGCTGGAGAATGTATTTTCTGGAGGAAAGTGTGGAAGCCAGGAGAACATTGAGGAGGCTAGGGCCGCAACGGGCGATACCCGCGCATTGGGCAAGGGTAGAGGGAGGAGGCTGATGGGTCTGGAATACGTCGAGAGCCAACAGGGCTTGCTGGAGGGTGCAGTGTGGGGAGCAGGCGAGGCACACAGAGGACTCAGCATGAGTCTCCCGTTGCCTCTGTAGGGAGAGCTTTCCTTTTCACTTTCTCTCTTTGTCTCCCCTCCATCGTTCCTGCCACCCTCCTGCACTCATGGTCACCCCTACCTCAGATGGGCCTGCCCCGCCCCGCCCGCCCCATCTGCTCTTTTTGCCTGCAGGCCAGGTTTTCAGTGCCTGTGGTCCAGACCTGCTTTTTGTGGCTGGTTGGGGCTGGCGCTGGGGAAGAGGGGACTGTGGATCGCGGGGTCAAGGGAGGAGAGGGAGGAAAGAGTCCTCCCCATAGCTGACTTTCCTCTTGGCTTACCTTTGGGTGTTATTCTCTAAATGTGTTGGGTCTTTCTCCTCTCCAGCTATTCTAACTTCAGAGTACCAATCCAGACTATAGGAGGGGCAAGGGGTGCAAATCTGTCCTGTTTCATATTTCCCCAAAGAACAGGTACATTTCCAGTAAACATCTCAGAGAGGTATGAGAAAAGGGACAGTGCGTGGCACTCATCGCTTGAATCCCAAGTTCGGACTGTGATTCCAACCAAGAAATATCTTTGTCATTGCCAAGGTCAAGGTGAGGAAAAATGATAAATCTGCTCCAGGAAATAAAATACGTTGGAGGGAAGGAAGAAGAAAGGAAAGGAAGGAAGGAGGGAATGAAGGAGAGAGGGAAAGGGAGACGGGGAGAGAGACCTTTCCCAGAATAATATCTGAGCAAAAATTCACTGCTTTATTTTCTTAATCTAATGGTGACCAAACCCCTCAAGCACAGACATAAAGCAGAACTAGTCTGAGAGCCAGTACTGATTTATATCTGGGCTAGAGGGAGGCAGCGATTTAGCAGGAAAAACAAAAAACAAAATAAGGACAAAAACAAAAATCCCCAACTTAGATTTGATCTTGACTTTGGACCAGCTGGAGTCGAGAGCCCCAGGAGGGCAGGACCACGAGTATCTTCCCATCCTCATAGCTCTGTTTGGCAGAAGGTGGTCCCTGGCCGGCGTTCAGTGTGTGGAAGGAAGGAAGGAAAGAAGGAGCCAAGAGCAAGGCTCTGGGCCCATGACCTCATGTTTAAGGGAAGGGGCTGGACTTCATGAGCTCCAAGGTCCCTTCAACACCACGTTCCCACACCTTTTCTGTTTTCTCTCTGCTGCTTCCACAACACAAATTTCTCTGTAGCCAACACCGTCTGACAGTTTTCTTCCTTTCCCTCGCCTCTCTTGCATGCTTCAGACATTGGCCAGAGTTCCCAGGGTTTCTTTCTCACTTCTGAAGTTGGCTGCTTATTATATTTAGGCCTTGGGGACGACAGATAAACAAAGGAGTTGATTGGTGGGTCGAGGTCACGTACACTAAGATTTTCATATTGGTGTATAATCAAGTACCAGAGAAAAGAGCTGTGAAATTTAGATTTTTAATACTGGTTCCAAAAATGCAGTAGACTGTGATTATTGCATCAAGCCTCCTACTCCGTGAAGCCACATAAAGCTGCCTTCAAAGACAATGACGACTCAGTTGGGCACGGTTTGGAGACTGGCAGCTGGCCAAAGAAATGGCTCCCTCCCCGCCGTTTACAGAGCTTAGGAGAACTGCATGTGTGTTACTACAGATATGAATCGAGTCTCTATTGCCTGACCCAGGCCTAATCCTTATGTATGAATTGAAAAAAAAAAAGCAGATTATTGATCAGGAAAAGTGTTATCCTACCAAGGCCATTTCAGCCACTGAGGATTTTTTTTTTTTTTCCTCACAGGTACAAAAGATGGTAGCATTTTAGAATAGATAACAAAAGAATTATCCAAATATTTCTACAATTTCCCCCTTATTTTTCAGAGAAAAACTTGGATATCAACAAAGTAGAGGGATAACACACACACTGATAACAGCCTTCTGACACTGTTTTCTCTCCCTGAACCAGTTACAATGCTTTCGTCTACAAGTAATAGGAACTCCAATTAAACTTGTCTTTAACAATATACTTATTCATTTAACACAAAAACATAATCTTAACATGAAAAACCCATGGATTTAATTTTGTCATCAAGGACACAGTTTTTCTCCATCTTTCTCTTCTGGTCTATTTTCTTAAGCCAGGTATCCTCAAGGTCTCAAAATGGCTGCCATTGCTCCAGGCAGCACACTGGTATGACAATACCCATGGCAGAAAAAGGAATGTCCCTCCCTGTTTTATGTTCTGTTTTAAGAGAAAGGAAAATCCTCCCAGAAACGTTGCTAGTGACCTCACATTTTCATTGGTCAGAATGTCATCATGTGCATACACCTATATAAACCCCTTACTTGGTAAAGGAATGGGACCACCATGATTGGCTTAGGCTGGTGCTGTCTAGTAGAAATATAATGTGAGCCAGATAAATAATTTAAAATTTTCTAGCAATGACATATTTTTAAAAAAGAAGAAACAGGTAATATTAGTTCTAATAAGGTATTTTGTTGACCCTAATATCCACACATTATTTCAACTTAGAACTAAATAACACATTATTAATGTTAATTTATATTCTCTTTTCCCCCATACTTTAAAATCTGGTGTTTGTTTTACACTCATAGCATATCTCAATTTGAATCAGCCACGTTTCAAGTGAGCAATAGCTTCCTGTGGCCAGTGGCTACGTTATAGGACAGTGACTGCCTGACACGATGGACTGCCTGGGTGCAGGAAATGGATCCCACCTCCCCTGAAGTCATGGCCCCTTAGAGGAGGGGAATAAAAGTGGGGCTGTCTTAGCAAGGGAGAAGGGGGGCAATGGCGGCTGGGCTGGTGACTAATTTCATCTTCCTCCCAACCTATAGCTCTTTCATATCCCCTTGCCTGGGGAAAGTTACCACCCCCTACTTAGTCACCAGGAGAAATATGGAATCATTCTAGACTCCTCTCTCTTCCTCACCCCTCCAATACAACCACTCATCAAGGTTTGTCAATTCTGCCTCCTAAAACCTCTTAAACACATCTCTCATCCCTTCTGCCATGGCCATGATTCAGGATCCTCTGCCACAACCCCACCTGGATTTGATCATGTCACTGACTCCTGCCAGGTCATCAGCAGCTCCCCAAGCTTTCGGGATATAGTTCCAGTCCCTCAGCACAGTGCCCTGAGGGCAGGGGCTGTGCCTTGATCTCTGTAACCTCACTGCACAGCACGTAGTGTCTGTCGGCACGCAGTGCACTGGTAGCACCCCATCTGGCAAGGTAAAGGCTCCACACCTGTTGAATGGATGGATAGATGGATGGATGGATGGTTGGGTTCTGTTCTTCTCCGGCTTTTCCCATCCATGATTGGAAAGCAGCCCTTTTCAGCTTCCTGCCTTTGAGAACTGTATTAGTTGCCTCGGGTTGCCGCAACAAAGCACCACAAACTGGATGGCTAAACCAACAAAAATGTATTGTCTTACAGTTCTGCAAGCTAGAAATCCAAAATCGAGGTGTTAGCCGTGTTGGTTCCTTCTGAGCACTGTGGGGAGAATCCATTGCACGCCTCTCTCCTAGCTTCTGGTAGCTGCGGGCATTCCTTGGCTTGTAGACGGTGTTCTCCTGTGTCTTCTCACTGGCTTCTCCCCATACATGTCTGTCTCTGTGTTCAAATTTCCCCTTCTTAGAAGGACACCTGTCAAATTGGATTAGGGCCCACCCTAGGGACCTTATTTTAACTTGATCATC
>RJWJ010035688.1:0-16528 GCA_004363605.1 Indri indri
GGGCTGCACCAGTTTCAGTCTATACGGCCTTCCACCTTGCTGCCGGACCCCATGGCCTGGCTTCCTGGCCCTCTCCTGCATGGGTCCTTGACCGGTTGGGGCTTAAATCCCATAGGCAGAATCCCATACACCTGTGACCCCCTTGCTTCTACCTGCCCTCACCCTACTCATCCACGTGCTGGCTTCCTCCCCATCTGACAGCTTCACTCCTGGCTCCTCCCGGGCAGCCACAAGGGATCAGGAAGCCAAAGGCGGCAGCCTGGAAGACAGGCAGGAAGGTGACAGCTGCAGCCACCGCCCCCCCCACCACCCCGACTCAGCCTCCTCCCAGTCCAACCACTGCCACCTCCTCTTCCATTCCCAAGTGACTCCATGAAACTTGTGTTCACAAACTTTAAAAATTCACTCCTAAGCCCCCAGCGGAGAGGCCAGCCTTTAGACGATATACAGTAACTCTTTAAGGAAAGAAACAATGAAAATGTTGATATTTTTTGCTAATCTTTCTTTGGTTATTTGTTCTGTCTATAGAATGGACAGACAACTCCTTAGTGAGGATCTCCCCAGGCTATTGCCTCTTCTGGTGATCTGTATCTGTATTTGTCATGCTAAACCTTGTTCAGTGCCATGTATGATTTCTGCATTTACAGAAGCCGGTATCTCAGATCACCTACAGAGCGCAAGTAATAGCTCTGTACTCCGAGGTCCCGTCTCTCTTTCTAGCCCATCCCTTGTACACGTTGTGTACAAGGTGACAGTCCATGTTGTCTTGTCAAACCTCACTGTTATTACCTATAACTTTTCCTGCCTGGTAATCTGTTGTTGTAAATGTACTGTCAAAGGTTTATATAAACCTTTTATAAGTATAAACCTTCCATCTGAGACATCGCCCCAAATCAGCGGGAAGTAGCTCGATGACTATGTTGCCCCTCCTCCCACAGATACGGAAGGGAAATATTGAGAGTGGGGAATACGTAGCAGAGGGAATGGCCTGGAAAAAATGGCAAAAATACTTTCTGTCTCTAACACCTGCATCCCTGCCTCAGGCCAGTGGTCGGGAGGGGCAGGGTGAGTCTTTTGTTCATTTGTGCAACAGGAGATGGCCCAGCCTGACGTGGGCTGACGTCATAAGATTGTAGGATGTCTTCAGGAGATGGGATGATCAGAGTTATCAACTATAGTTGAACAGTAATTGCCTGAAGCTGAGAATCCATCCTTTGAAAACTCTGTATTTTTGTGAATGTTCATGAAATTTGGGATTTTGAGACGAGAAGGTCTGCCATTTTTCCTCCTTTGCCAGCAAAGTAAACTCTCTCTTTCCTTCCTCCCCCTCCTAAAAAAAAAAAAAATCGCTCCTGAGGTGTGGCAGATGGCTTCCTATTAGAGGTCAGTATCGCTCAGGTCAAGCAGCACCTGTGCTGTCCGGGCTGCAACACTGAAGACCCCTGTGACAGTCTGCAGTAAGCCTGGGCCAAAGGGGCCAAGCCCACCCCCAGACCACAACAGAATTCACATATGTAAAATTTATATCTATACATATTTATATGTGCATGTATATATGTACCTGTATAGTATATATGTATATATTTACATAAATGTGTATATATCTATATATACACCCATCTCTCATTTAAAGCAAACAAAATAGAGCAATTAAAAGAGAAATACCATACAAAGCTAACACACCCTCCCTGCTACCATCACCATGACCCCACCGGCAAGACCCTGTCCCAGAGTTTCTGACGGCTGTCACTTAATAACTACCCAATCCCTAAACGGCAGGTCTGCCTACTGCCTTGTTCTGGGGACTGGACTCCAGCTGCTCTCCTAGAGCAAACTGTCCTTGTCACCATCATTTCATCCGGAGGAAAGGGGAAGGTAAACATGAACCAGACCAGCCAGGGAGGGCGATACCATCTCCAGCACTGTGTCATCTTCTGGTCAACTATGTCACTCCAGACATTCACTGGTCCAGGGGAACCCGAATCCCAGAACTCGATGTGCCCAAATCAGTGGTTTCTCTCCAAAAGTCAAACGCGGATCACAAAGCAAATGCGGGCAGAGTCCCAGGAATGCCTGTTGCGTAAGGGCACAGGAGCAGGAGTCCTAGACTGAATTCTACTCATGTCGGTTTTCCCCCAGGGAGGGCGGAGATGGAGCTGAGAGGAACAGTGGAATGGATAGACCCAAAGCAGGCAAGAAACTCAATTTTGACTCTTAACATTCAAATTCCTAAGTCACAACTGAAACCCCACTGCTATAATTGTTTTAAACACTTTCTATACAGAAAAAGACACCTCTAGAAAGTTGCACTGGCTTCCAGAGCCCCTGTTTAAGCCCTCTCCTTCTCCAGGGCACTTTGAGATAAAAGCTGAGTTTGACTCAGTGGCCAGCTGTCAAATTCTGGCCCTTGCTTAGGCTGCGACGAGAGCAGCTTCCACCCAACCGTGGAAGGCACAGGCCCTGCCAGCAGAGCAGGGGTTAATGGAAGCTGACCGCAGCACAGTTGTTAAGGTAATCAATACCACTGAGATACTAAAGCAGCATAAGCCACAATATTGATTGCCAAGCAGATGATAAAACTGTTTATTATGATAATTGCAGGGTCCCTGCAAGATGCTCCCAGCGCTTCCTAAAGCTGTTTACAAAACTAATAAAGATTTGCCATTTCAAGGTTTTCCATTTTGACCATCTCCCTCCCCCCTAACGCTCACCCCCCGGCCCACCACCAAAAAGCAGGCCTCGCCCGGAGGCGGTGGACATGCTCCTCCCAGGGACAGGCACTCCTGGCCTGTCCTGGGTGGAGCCTCACTCTCAGAGCCTCCGAGGAACAGACTGTCCTCCTCCCTGCCCCCAGCTCCAGGAAAGGCAGGACGGAAGCACAGCCGACAGCCACTCAGGGCGTTCAGATTTCCTCCTCAGAGCCCGCCATGTGATAATTGCGGGGTTTTATCGACACAGGGGGGCTGCTCAGGGCTCCTTGGGCTGACATCCATTTGTTACAACACATTTGAGAAACCACACCACCTTGGTTTGTAATTAAAACTTCTCTGGAGAACTTGGTGGCCATGGAACTAACTGAACACCGTCAAACGCCGATTCTAGAATGCATTTCTGCCGACACCATGGTGACTTCGGCTGCTGAACCAGGCCCAGGTCTCAAGTTCTATCATGCCCAATGCACCCATTTAGTTTTTATTAGCAGCGGAAATTAACTCCTGCTTGGCCACAAACACAGCTGTCTGCCTCGAGACCCAAATCTTTGGATTACCATCCCAGGCCCCCATGTCGTGATGTCATGCTCAAGATGAACCGGAATGTGGAGATTTTCCTCAATGGAAGTAAGCATCTCACAGGGAGCATAACAAAGTTCTTCAAACTGCTCAAGGAAAAACCCGTTGAGACCTGAGATGAAGTATGGTAGCCTCAGGACTGCAAAGCTCTGCAAATACACCGAGAGTGTGTTTTCGGAGGGAGAAAGGTGGGAGGAGAACCCACATTTTAAGAAGAATCCAGCAGCGATTCCATTAGCCACTGCAAGGCTAAGCCCCCATCTCACCCTCAACCCGCAGGAACATTCGCTGAATCCATGGCAGCCAACAGGACTGTACCTGTAATAGAATCCAACTGAACCTGGCCTTGAACACCACATTTGCAAATTAGGGGACACTGCTCTGAGAGTCGATGGGCCCAAGTAGGATGATTTGGAGGCAGCTTTTTGTTTGCTGGTTTTTCTCCAAGCAAAGCATGCAGAATCATTCCCCAGCGCTCCCGTCTGTACCGTGCCGCCACCACCTCGGCTTAGGTGGAGAATCCTCTAACTCTCCTGATTCTCTCCCTTTTCAGTGGCACCCAGCAGCCCTGGGAGGTCACTGCCCACAGAGTGTGCCTGCGTACACATGCACGGTTCAATTTCGTGGACCCGTAGAGACACGCAGCTCCTTTGTAGACACCTGGCTCTGCCCCACCTACTCCCAATCACACAGAAATCAGAAAACTGGAGCCAGTTTTATGTAGAGTATAATCCCTTTGCCAAAGACCTTGCCATGAACTCACAGATACCACAGCATGGCTGGAAAGGAAGCACCAGGGATGCGTTTAACCTGGTTACCTGCTCTTACAGGAACGATTTGGCAACCAGGAATGGCCGGAGGAAATGTGAGGCTTCCCTATTACGGCATGTCATGAACAATACACTCCTGAGCAAAGTGGTGAAGGACAAACCACCACCGTCTACTCAATTCCAAGCTGGACACCCTACTCACTCACATATGCCCACGGGGCTCACGTTAACAAACGCCTCCCTGGATTTGATACCAAAAGAAAGCTTAATACTAAGTGTGACTAATTCTGCCGTTACCTTTTAACCTCACTTGCCCATATATAAGCTGTCCTCTAAAACAATAACTTCAACAAAAAATATACCCTAAGAATGATATGGTCCATACTTGGAAACCCGCCCACAATGGCCAGCAGAGCCTGCCTAAGTGCTAAGAACCATTTAGGAGCATTGTAAACCATTAGGGCCATTAGCTCTAATTTGACCTCAACAAAATAAATCAACCCACTAGGAACAAATTTAGAAGCTTTCCAAAGTCAAGTTCTCAAACCCTAAAAGGCTCACAAGCACAATCTAGGGCAGGGAACAGCCAGCCCTGGAGCTACTCCTCCTGGTGCCCCCTTCCCTGCAGCCGACCAAAAGGAACATGCGTGGTTGGGACGTGGACTCAGGGTCCTTCTCAAGCCACTAGATCAGGAAGCCGTGACCATCGAGAGTCAGCATGCAAGTTGGAGCCCATCTGCCACAACTGTTTCAGGGAGTCACTCTACTCCTTCCTCTGCGTTCACACCATATACAGTTTTCCATCTGCACTGCTCAAATGTCTTTTTAAAAAAAAAAAAATGCGGACATTAGATTCATTTCCAAGATATCCTGATTGGCTTTCAAGTGTGCTAACTGATTCCCAGCAATGGGTCAGGGTTTAGCCAGCCTTTATATCTTTAAATGGGCAGGTATCATATACATTAAGAACTACAGTTCCCCCACGTTAATATATGTGTCAACACAATAAATAATTTCTCCAACAAAACTTATAACCATCATCATGCACCATAAATTTAAATTGCTAAGTCGTTGTAATTTTTCATCTTTATTCTTCACTGATAATTACTTACTGCATTTTTTAATACTGATGGCACTGCCTTGACAAAGAAGCAGGAAGTGAAATAAAGTATGGCATCATCAAATTCCACCTGCCAACGGGAAAAGCAAGCTAAGAACACGCGTACTAGGGAACTGGGTAGTCGACGGGAGTACGTCAACAGTGTCGGTTGTTTAAAGGATAAAAACATACTGTATAACCATTTCACGCGTCTTTATGGGACAGAAGGAAGAAATAAGTAGCAAGGATATTGGCAAAACAAGTTCGCAGTAACAGGAGAATCAGGATGCAGCACACAGAGTTCTATAACCCAAGAGTCTGAATTGCCAAAGGCTGAGTAATCCTTTCCAGCTCCACCCTGCATAAATTTCCAGGTATCAAATTATATGTTAATTACATGAATGTGAAGTTATACGAGGGGAAGTGGTGTTAGTCAGCACCCAGCGGGTGGAAGTTCAGTAAAAATTTGGTTTTATAAAGCATGTTTCATGCACAGGCCTGGGGCTCCTCTGACTTGGGAAAAGAAGAGGCATTAGCAGTCGAAAGGCCCAAGTTCTCTCTCTCCAAATCTTCCCCTAACAGGGCTTCCATGGCCAATTCACTGGACCTTGTTAGCTGAACTTTCCTAACTTACAAAATGACACAAGGTTCTTTTTCTTTCTGTTCATTTGTTATACAAATCGAAGAAGTGCTAAATCTTGCCCCATTTCAGACTGAGCAGTCCAGAGAGGGGCACACTCCCTAATACAGCAGCGTGGGGCAGCGCAGTTCCACCTCAAGTGACGGAGGGGAAAATGCGAAACCTCCCAGTGCTGTCCCTTGGCAATTTCTGAGGTTTAGGATGGCACAGTGTTCTCCTGGGTCCTGGCCTTTAATGCTGGGGAAACGAGTTGTACCTGTAAAGAGAGTGAACACACAGTTCTGAAACTGCTCGGAAGCCCATGTCTCAGACTGCAAGAATGTTATCAATGTAACACATCGTACCCCGGCGAGGCCCCCATCGGCCGCATACTGATCTTGCCCTGATTTGGAGGGGGGAGCTATGGTGAAGTCCAGGCCTGTCCCGGCTAGGGATGGGCCAAACAGAGGACTGGAACTGAGCACTCCAGACCTTGCTGCAGCTGCTCAGGGATCTTAGAAGAGATCCACCTGAGAGGAGCTGAACACTCTTCTCTTTCCAGTCCTTCCTGATTTAAACAATTGTTTTAATGATGCACCCAATGACAGGTATCAGAGAGGCATTAAACTAATACCTTCAAGCAGGTCCATAACAAAGAAGTCCTCTATGGAACACAGTATGTATAGTATAGTGTTAGTACAGTATAGGACAGTTAGTACAGCAGAGGACAGCTTCGTTTTCCACGGCTCCAGTTATCGCAGGACAGTACAATAAGATATTTTGAGAGAAAGAGAGACCACATTCCCATAATTTTTATTCCAGTATATTGTTATAATTGTTTTATTTTATTATGATTGTTAATCTCTTACTACGCCTAATACCTTCATCATAGGTATGCAGGTATAGCAAAAAAACATAGCATACATAAGGTTTGGTACTAGCTGCGGTTTCAGGCATCCACTGGGAGTCTTAGAACATACCCCCCAGAAATAAAGGGGCACTACTGCAGTGGCTAAGAGTCTGTGCTCTGGGCTTGCACCCCAGCAGAGGCCATCTAAAAGCTGTAAATTCTCAGCCTACCTTGGGCCTCAGCTTCATCGTAATCTTTAATGGGTGCAGGAATCACATTTACCCCAAACGGTTGCTAAGGACTGATGAGATAGTGAAGTATTTAACACAGCAGAGGCTTAATAGGTGTTAGCTATTAATATTTATATACAAACACGCAGAGAAAGAGAGAAAGAACATGTTCTCATTTCATTTGCACAACAATCCAACAGAGGCCACATCCTCATTGTCAAGGCTCAGAGCGGCAGAGACTTGCCCACAGCCACACACCTCACGAGACAGCAACGCTAGGCTTGCAAACGAGCACTCAGACTTCCAGCCCAGCGTCTCTTCCATCATTATTTCCCGGGGGCTCCTACACACATCGCTGGCCACAGGCTAGATGATTCCAGGCAATAGTGGGTGAATATTTTAAATTCTAATCATTATCTATCTAATGTTTATTCGAGCCAATACAACTGGCACAGATCCGTGGTTCCTCAGCTATAGCTGCTTAGAATGATGCGAAAGCAGGTATTTACGGTTTTAACAGAGGAGCCCATTAGAAGAAAAATGCAAAGCAAATAACATAGTACAGGTGGTACCAAGATAGAGCAAAAATGATGCCAAGCTGGGAGTGCTTTGCCCCTCTCAGGGGCCGTCCCTGAACTGATCTTTTCGAACAGCGTTAACCATTAGAAGTCACCAACTGGCAGGTCCTGGTTTGCTCTAAGCATCTATCTCCCTCCTTGCTTAAAGCACAGCCTCCCAATGAAAGGGTTTCTCCGCCCTCCTCCAAGCTTTCTGAGCCTGGGTGACCTCTTTAGTCATCAATAGCACTTCTGCCTCTCCCATTCCCCCCAGCCAGGATCCTGCGGCCCCCACCCCACCCCGAGCTGACTCCCCAGCCTTCCCCTATTAATGCCTTTTCCCTTGTACAGCTATCACAAGAGGGCTGTTTAGTGAGAGGACCTCCGGCTGACCTTTGCTGACAGGCTCCAAGCTCCCTCTGTAAACCGATCTAATGCTAGGCGGGGTAATTAGCGACCAAGTAGTAATTGCAGCTTCTAACTACGCTGGACCAAGATTGCAAAAATTCCCTGGGGGTGGGCGGGGGAGGGGGGTTGTCAGGGACCCCAACCCACACACAGGCATCTGCTCACAGCCAAAAAGAGGGACTCAGCAACATTTCTGAGGAAGGCCAGCATTTTTCCAGGTTTTAATTAAAATGGGACCCTGGTAAGGAGACAGACAGCTACAAAAGCAAGTCAGTAAATAAAGAAGAGTGGCCGAGAAAGAAATCTATGGCTTGCCTGGAAAAGCCCATTCAGGAAGGTACGAGCTCTCAAGGTAGATGACCACGCAGCAGAAACTTTCATTTCCGCCACAGAAAGAACACAGCAAGCAGCCTTAGAAAGGCATCGAAAAGAACCACAAAAAGGCAGGGCACACAATGACGGGTCCCCTGCTCAGCTGGCCTGCACCCTCCCCTGGGACACCCACATCACCCATTCAGCCAAAATCACTCCTCTCCCCAAACAGCTGGGATGCCCCACCGTTCACCTTGGAAGATTCTAGATGCCAGGCCATGTGATCTACCTTAAGAGATCTGTAATGTCGCCTGCTATGATTTGGTAATTCCACCATACCTGTCCACAGCACACCCCCCACACACACCTGCCTACACATAGGTAACATGTTTTGAAATAACACGCAAAGTCCCCACCGAGAAGTAAAGCGGTGAGCACTTCCGTACATAACAGGCTGCCCTCCTCACGACTCTAAAAGAAACTATAACTACACAAAAGAGAACATTGTCAGACTAAAGAATTGTCCCTCCTCTCTCTAACAGGACAGTGAGAGACGTCTAACAGCATCTCTTTCGTCCTTCCTAAGCAAATCTTTTATGTTTCAAGCCCAACCCCATTCCAATTTCCTTTATCTGCTTCATACTAAAAAAGCCCCTTCAGTCAACTGCTGTTGCCCACGATAACTCCTGAACCTCTTTTCCCGGGAGAGGCAGCAAGTGCAGGGGCCACGGCAGCCTTCCCACGTGCACTGGACTTTCTGCCAGTCTGAATTGCACTGTAGAGTCCTTCAGACTTCGTTTCCTCTGCCCCAATGCCTTTAAGGCTGTAGAGACTCTCTGGGTTGACTCCAGTTACAAAAACCAGGGTAGCAGCAGCCGACTGCACTAATTCACCCTCCATTTCCTTCTCCAAACAATTAATATACTTAATAACTCTGGCCCCGACGACAGACTCCTCAGACACCCCTCTATTAACCTCTCCCCACTACAAGCAGTGGGTCTCCACCGGAATTCTTCTGTTCCCTATCACTTAATCACTTTTTAATCCACAACAAGGACTTTGCGCCACACTGTGGTTTTGTTCTCTCTTAATCTTTTATGAGGGACCTTATCAAAAGCTTTTAGAAAATACAAGTGAATTTTGCCTACCAGGTCATCTTTATTATTTTAGAATTCTTTATGAAGAAATTACAGACTTTAACATTGTAAATGAATATTTAAGACTCAGCGTTCACTCAGACATGCAAGTCTGACTCAGGTTATATTTAAGTCACTGTATTACTTCCATCTTTAGAAAGATCCCTGTCTGCCTACCAGGAAAGAATGACTCCCTCACCCCAACCCGCAGGTGCGGTAATTCCTGGGATTCCCCCAAGACTGCCTGGACCAGCTGCAACTGAGTACCAACGGGACACACATAACGGTGCATTAAAAGAACCTCAAACCAAGTAACAAAAGTCACCAAGCCAAAGAATGCCCTGACATGGCAGCCCATCCAGTTTCTGCCACCTCTACCTTTCCCCAGGTGGCTGGCAGGTAAGCAACATGGGCTTCCCTGCCTCACAGCTGGCCCACACATCTGCAGGGAGCCAGCGACAGCTTCTTGATGTTGACACCATTTATGTCCCCTCCTAACACCTGTTTGTTGTAGCTATTATTTCTAATTAGCACTCTGCAACAGACCCAGTGCTGAGCCGAGGCTCAGGTTTCCCCCTGATGGAACAATTAAAGATGCACAAGGGGTCGGGGGTGTTTCCTGGTCATCTAAAGTTATTTCCTTGGCATCTTTAACAGTAAATCATCTCATCAAACACTTATCTGTTGAAGAGCTGCCTTTGGGCAGGGTTCAAAAGCCGAAGCACAATTCTGGAATCCTTCCCATCAAGTAAAACAGAGGGTTAACGTGATCCACCATTACATCAGCGCATTTTCCTGACCACCAGCAGAATCCTCAGCCGTCATCGTACACACGTCTGCTTCTAAGGCTCCGTCGTTCAGTCAAGGCTGTGCTCCCGTCACCAGAGACTAGACAGGGCTCCCATTCCTATGGCCTGATGAGATGTGCCCGCCACTGCTCCTTACCGTGATAGTGACATTAACCAGTTTCAGAAAATGGTCTGCAGGGTCCAGAGTACTAGGCAATTCTTTACCCTCGAGGAAAACCACCCATGTGAAGTCATAACTAGACGTCTATTAAAAGGTCTCCATTCTCAGCACGCGCCTGTCCACGCTGGGGCCCTGGAGGACGGAATGGGAACTGCAGGCCCGGGCGCTGCATCATGGCCAGGCAGCACGCAGTTCAGCCTGGACTTAATGAGCTCTCGCAAGGAAACAGGAAGTCTATAAAGTAATTTAAATAACTTCCAGGCCTGAAATAAAGGAAATTAAGCCGCTGGCACAAACCTCTCTGATGGACACCTTCTTTGTCCCTCCGATCACAACCACAACCACAGATGTCATTATTCCTCTTCCCAAGGCTGGCCCCCAAATTCCTCTAATACGAAATACGCAAAAGGCTGTCAGTCAGAGCTCTCCAAGCTTCTGCAGAGCCCATGAGCCAGGGATGTGGCGTGGCGTGCAGCACAAGAACACGGGGATCAGCCCACAAAGCCCACACTGGGTCCTGCTACTCCCCAGCCACAAGACCGTGGGCAAAGCACATGACGTCATGGGGCCTCGGCATCTCACTGTGAATGCAGGGAAAGTCTTGGCCTGGCCAAACGTCCTCTGAGATTGTTAAGAGGGTCGAATGAGCACGTATCAGAACAGTGCAAACTGAAAACACATATAAACATCAGCATTATCCTGGCCACCCGGGCCCTTAGGATCTGAAATTTCTCAATTTGCTGCCTAAGAGGCAATGTCCTATTCTGGCTTTCCTCTTAACTATGGACATTTATTCATAAGTTCCTTTACTTCTCCTAAGCCCCTAAATGTAGGTAATTATTTGTGCAGGTAACTATTAGTCCAACTAGACATGGCTTCCACAAGGGCAGAGACTGCATCTTTTCATCTTCTGTAAACCAGTGTGTCCAGAGCACCAAGGAGGTCCTTGATAAAGGGTCAGAATCTACAACCCATGTGGTTACGGAGACAATACATACAATATGCTAATATTGTAGCAAGTACAATATGCTAACAACTATCCATCGACTCTCTATGAAAAGAGATAAATCCTGGAACAAGGTACGCTTCCTCACTGGCTGTGAGCCTACGAGGTGGGAAGGGGCGGAGGGCTTTGGTTCCCCTCTGTGCGGACGCGGCCCCAGTGTCTTACATAAAGAGATGCTACTCTCCGTGCAATGCAACCACAGAGTTCTGGCAGTTTCACCTGGTGAACCTAAGCTGCCGGATGCTAGGGACTGCTTCTGGCCACAGAGTTAAGTTTACTTTATCGATAAGCATCAGCCAGGTATGGACTGGTTTGACCAGTACTCTGGATGCAGGATCACAACAAAGACAAACTTAAAGGAAACTTAATGCCAATCTGTTTTGCTAGCCCTCCAGAAGTGGGATGGTGAACCCTTGACCTCTCAGCTGGTAAAAGCCAAGCGTGAGGCTGGACATTCAGCATGGCCGAGAAAGCCACCCACCTTCTGCGCAGGGGGGCAAGATCTTGATGCTCTTGAAGGAGAACCACTGTACCCTGCTCAAAAAGAGACACTCCCAACCAACCCTGAGAAAGGAAATCAAAAATGGCAAACTTTGCTTTGTATAAAGTCACACTGCACAAGCATTCTGCACTTTCACAGACAGGTTCTAGGGGAAACTGTGCTATCGCACCCATGCACATCTTGGGGGGTGAGATCTCCATTTTACATATCATGGCAGCCTTCACACCGCTGAAGAATTCCATGGTGCTGTCTTGCCCCCGGGCTGTGTACCTTGAACGATTGGAGTCAGAGGGTCCACAGGACTCTTTGAGCAATAGCTGTCTTCACTTAAGGTCTTGCAGTTGAGCAATAGTTCTTTTCCCTGGAGGGCAGCTCCAACTCTTAAGTAACCGCCCTTACCCTCATCAGCTTCCCAAAGCAAGGCCCCGCAGCCTCTGCCTCACCAAGGACGTGGGGCGACTCATTCTCCTGGCCACACTCTGTCTCATAATTTCACAGTCAGACCAAAGCTGGAGGGACGCGATCTGATGAAGTTCTAAGGTGGATTAATCCAAAAAGCAAATACGGATCGTCCCCCATGAAATTATTCACAGCACTCCCAACTAGAGCCACACATGACTTTCCACAAAGTTCACTGACCAAGAACCGTAACCCACACATTTTGGGGGCTCCCCTCTTTAACCATCTTCCATCTACATCCTTCATCTAAAGTGAGAGCCACAT
The DNA here is from genome assembly GCA_004363605.1 of Indri indri. Lineage (NCBI taxonomy): Eukaryota > Metazoa > Chordata > Mammalia > Primates > Indriidae > Indri > Indri indri. The sequence continues at coordinate 12,472 of RJWJ010035688.1, forward strand.
ATATAATTTTAAACTTCCTAGTAGCCGCATTTTTTAAAAAAAGGAAGGAATGGGAAGAGGAGAAACAGGTGAAATTCATTGCAATATATCTTATTTAACCCAATATGTCTAATATATTATTTCAAATGTAATCAATCTAGATTTTATTAAGATAGTTTCCCTTTGTTTTCATACTAAGCCTGGGAAATCTGGTGTGTGTTTAACACAGCACAGCTCAGGGCAGACTAGGCACATTTCAGGTGCTCAGGAGTCACGTGTTGCAACGATCTAAAACACTGGCTCCTCTGCTGATGAGAACTGAAAATGTAACTCTAATCTGGCCTCACTGTAATAATTCATGCTTGTTGTTCTCACTCGCAGACTTCACAGAACTTACCCCTCCTCCGGATTCTTTCCCACGGCATTAACAATTATATTTGGTGACATGTCAAGAAGCTAAGCTGCCTGGGCTTGGAGTTAACAGATTTTCAAGGAATCATGTACAACTTATCGGTTCCATCAGATCTTCTCTCCAGGGCTTGTCCACCATTAAACTAGACCCCTGGGGTTTCTTAATTTAAAATCCTCATAACCCTATAACTTGAAAAGTCACCATCTTCACAGTGACACGCAGTTAACTCTGTGGCGGCCACATAAACATCTCCGTGTTGGCGTGTTCTTGACTACGAGACTCTAATCGTGACCTAATTCAAGATCGTGCTGAATTATCTCTGCCCCAGTCGCATATGATGTATACGATGAAATTACACAGAATATCTAAGGTTGAGCCTGCAGAATCTTAAGGCACAGATGGACAGGGGACAAATCCACAGGCGTGGGGGTTACTATAAACAGAAGAAAAATTTCCATGGGAGATAAAATTCTGAGGCATGCTCCCAGCGACCGTCAACCAGAAGATACTGTAGGCTCAGTCCAGATCTGGGCAGCACTGGCTCAGGGCTGGTCCATCTGTCCTGAGTGCTGACAGGACCCCACTCTAGTAAACAGACCATAAGACAGAAATGGAACAAACTTCGGATGCCAGAGCAGGCAGGGGTCCCACATGAGCCCACGAGACACACACATTTTGGTGGCAACTCTTGCATCAGCCCATTTTCTTCCTGCTGTAAGTATGTGCTTCACTCTCTCTCCTCGGCATCCGTAACCACCCTACCCAGAGCGGCACAGGGTTTGATCTAGAAAGCAATGCTGGCAAGCTGAAGACTTTTGCAGGCTCATAAATCCAGATTCAGCTCCAAGAGCAGGGCAACCCGGGGGGAAACGGAAACGTACAGAAAACTGTTCAATTCTGGCTCCTTGTTTTGGCTGTAGGCAAGAGAAGGTGCACGCAGAGCTTTGGAGGAAAGGACTGGAACGGGCTGAGGCTGGGCTGTGTTCCCAGAGCCCCACAGGGGACAGGGCTGGCTTCCGAACCTAGAAACAGAGCGCTGCTCTCCAACAGGTGGAGGCTCACCCAACAAAGCACTCTGGGCAGGAGGAAAGGGCAGGCACCGCTATCTGTCAGCACTGTCCCCGGCATCCTCCCATCCCCGAGGGTCCCTTGACCTGTCCCCAAGGCACTGGGGAGAGGGCTGAGGGCCAGAGAGCACACAGAGAAAGCAAGGAGGGAGGCGGCTCTTCTTGGCGAGCTGATGGGTGTGAGTGGTGAGCATTAATTAAAAAGCCATCCGGGAACAATGGGCTTTTCATATTTGGAGCCTGTTCTGCACAAAGCTCAGCTTGTTCTAGGGGGAGGACTCTGCTTTCCATTTTTTTCCTTACTCATTTCCTAGGGTTGTGGCAATGTCTGGCACCCAGCTCGACCCGCTGGAGTATCCCTTAACCAGAGGATGTGCCAGCCAGGCCTCCTCGTTGCCTGCATAAGTGGTGGCATTCAGACACAAAAAAGGACAACTTCGGGAAGCTTTTCTGTCTCGACCCACAGGCTCCCAGAGAGCTCCTGGGTGTTTCTCTGAATAGCTGCCGAAGCCACAGAAACACACGCTGGATGTTTTCAGCGGCCAAACGCCCGTTTCCCTCTCAAATGACGCTAGACAGGCCACACCCCGCAGACACGGGGCGAGGAGTCCTGGCCCTCACAGACCAGCCAGCAGACACTTCCGGGCCTCACCGCAAGAGGACGGTGGGTGGACATCACGATGTGTGACGAGACCTTCCTCCACATTCTCACCCACTCCTCATGTCTCCGCTGTGCCCCATCAACTCCAGAAACAGAGCAGCTTTAAAACTGGAGGTGGGGATGGGAGCAAGAGCCAACACTGAGGAGCTACGGTGGTCCTGACCGACAGACCGTCGTCCCACTCAGTCCTTACGATCCCCAGCGGGCAGCCTCTAAGGCAGCCCTCTGACGCTAGCTCCTGGCATTCACACCCTTGAGTAATCCCCCCCTGCTCATGCCCTGGCCCTGGGCATGAGCAGTACACAGTGACTCCTTCTAACCAACAGGATACACACGGAACAGGGCAAACGTGACAGGGTGTCACTTCTGAGATGAGGTTACCAAGAGACTGTAGTTTCTGTCTTCGGCACCTCTCCCTGACTCCCTCATGGAAGCCAAGTGCCATGTTGTAAGCTGCTCCGTGGAGAGGCCCATGTGGCAAGGAACTGAGGGTGGTTTCCAGCCAACGAGGAACAACAAGGAGACCCTCCATCCAAGTACCCCTCGAGGAACTGATTCCTGTCAACCAACCACCATGTCAGTGAGCTTAGAATTGGGTCCATCCCCAGTCAAGCCTTCAGGTGAGACCACAGCCCTGGCCAACACCTTGACTGCATCCTCATGAGACCTTGCAGCAGAGACCCAGCTAAGCCACAGCTTGATTGCTGACCCACAGAAACTGTAAGATAATAAATGCTCACAGTTTTAAGCTGCTACGTTTAGGACTAATCTGTTATGAAGCAATAAATAACTAACACACCCCTCCATTTTGCAGATGAAAAGACATAATTTTAGCTAGTAAGTGCAGAGTTCACTTAGGCCAGACTGATCCCGGACAGGCACTTTCCCCTCACCATGTGACTTTCGCCATCAAATGGGCCCATGGAACTTTGAAGGTAACAAAACTCACTGGGCCTCTCCATCCCCACAGATGACACACAGACACCTAAAATTCATGCCTTAAAATAAAGACACCAGATTTCTTTCCAATGTTAGAGCCAACAGAAGAGTGAGAACTTAGTCTAACCTTCTTTTACTGATAAAGACACCGAGACCCACAGTCATAAAGTAGCAGAGATAGAATTCGAACCCCAGCCAGTACAATATGTGACTCTTTAGGAGCTGGGAAATGGCAGCCTAAACATGCTGAACATACTGGTTGCATGTTGCTGGCCAGGAGAATCCCATCAGTAACTCTGATCTTTTCCTTTCTTTTGGCAAACCAAGGTCAACGCTCAGTGGTGGCCCACTCCTTACAGATATTTCTCCTGTGATTTGGCAGCTTCTCCTACACCTGTCCCCCCAAGCCCTCCAACACAGGGATACGGCATGACGAGTAGACAGCCTGCCCCTTGGTTAACGTGAAAATAGAAACAAAAATCCTCATTTTCACGACAGTACATCCCCACCCAGCTCGTGCTGAGGTGTAATCTAAGTTAACATGGAAATCCAATGACACATCAGGAGGACAGCACAAGCATCTCCATTGAGACAGCTAACCTGAGCAAAGGTGTCCTCAAAGATCCCGGATGATGCTACTAGCTTGCACATCACTAAGACTTCCATTAATTTTACAAACACATACCATGGATGCTTACAGTAAATATAAATAATTAAAGCTAAGTAGCCCAAGGACATTTTGTGAAGTGTTCTTGCTGATTTTTTTTAAAATTAGCTTCTGGCTAATTCACAAGATTGAATAATCTCCAAAAAGCTTCCAGATGCAGCCACAGACCAGCACTATTCAAGTGATTCTACATTCTTGCTAAATTTGGGGCATATATTTTTTCTTATTACAAAAGCAATAGCTATTCACTATTCAGAGTTCAGAAAACTAAGTATTAAAAGTAACTTATACTTCTACCAGCTGGAAGTAACCACTCAGCTAATACTCTGTTA